>JBDPZO010000004.1:5033019-5102894 GCA_039877585.1 Heterodera filipjevi | reverse complement strand
AGTAGTGCATAATGGAAAATGCGTACATAAGGGCATCATATAATATAATTGCCTTTTCTATGAATTTTCATATGTTATAGTAGCATAATGGAAAATGCGTGCATAAGGGCATCACATAATAATAATTGCCTTTCTATGAACTTTCATAATTATAGTAGTGCATAATGGAAAATGCATGCATATTGCATCACATAATATAAAATGCCTTTCTATGAATATATCATATGTATTTCGGGAAAATGGCAGGGTATTCCAACTTGTAGACCCTCCGCGACTAAAACCCCCGCCCACTTTTTCTGGAAACGTTCCCGGGCACATTTTGTTACCTACCCGAAATTTCCAATCATTTACATTTTAAAAATGTCAGCAAAACGCCCCAATAATATTACCATATTGTACCGACCAAACGTCCAAAAATTCGTAATCATCTTCCCGCTGAATTATGTTGGAAATGATCAACTGTTTACCAATAATGTGCTTATTGGCGGTATTAAACGAGTGCCGTTATTTAATTTTTATTTGGTATAAATTATTTTTAGAGAAAAGCCGTTTGCCTTCCACCATGGATTGATCAGCCAACAATTTGAATTGTTTCGTGAAATCGCAAGAAGCACTTTGATCATTGGTGATTTTACTTTTACAAGTATTACTTTAATTTATTTATTAGGTGCGAAATGCTCCGAATTTGATGAAAAGGCCAAAGTGGTGGAGGCTGTGCCTAGTGGCGGGTCCATTTCACATTTCCGTCTTGATGTGCCGAGTGATATCGCTTCATCTGCTGTACTGCGTTATCTTGTTTATGAAGAATCAAACAAAGCCCAGCGGATTACATCGTGGTTTACTCTCCACTAGTCAATGTATGTCATATCAATATTTATTGAATAAAAATAACATTTAGTCTGCTGAAACTGGAAAATTATGCAGCGCGTGCTTAATTTTGTCCGTGGACTGCCAAACCCGTCAAGTATGAAGCAACGATGTTTTTTGGAATGCTGCTCCGACAGGATTTACCATCTGTATTCAAACAACCCAAGGTGTGGCATCACAAGGAGGGGTGCCAAAATGCTCAAAATTTTGGACCATTACTTTTTTATGTAACTGTTTTTAATTATTCCATTATTTAACATAATTAATGAATACATGTCTGGACTTAGACAATTATCAAAAAATTTAATAAAATGTCAAATGAGTGATTTAGGACATGTGGTAACAAATACAATACAATGGGCAGCACATGTTGAGACAAGAGGACTGATAGGAAATGGCATTTTTTCTTAGTCCCGTGGGAATTTACTAGAAGGATGACATAACGACAGATGGTATGGCCTGGGCTAGACTGTCTAATAAATTACTGTCTCATCCAATCCCTTTGCGTAAATAGCGCACCAATGAGGCCTCCTTTGTGGTGGGGTCTCTGTTCACAATGAGCGCTGCGGGGTACTGTAGTGTGGTTGGGGATGGCATTGGTCACTGGCGAAGCAGCCCGAAAGACTCGCTCGGTCCGTGGATTTTCCTCAAAATTTTGGTAATTTGTACCTGTCATTCTTCAACCAGCAAATTGAGCAAAGTTGGCGCAGCACCAGACTGACAATAAGCATTAAATACGGAGAAAAGAGGGGCCCAGCAGATGTTTGTTGAAAAAGTTGCTTTCTTCTGGTGCGTCTTTACACATTGAATTAGCGGTGGAAGAACGGCTGAGATTTTCTCATCAATTAATTTATCGTTTTTCGGCAGTAATGGAGCCGTACTGTGGTGGTGGGAGGGTTTGAGTTGTAGGCGTAGTTGTGGTTGTGGAGGGTTTGTAGTTGTAGGCGTAGTTGTGGTTGTGCTAAGTCTCTGCTGTCTTTTTAAATCTCGAGTACTCGGGAATTCCCTCGGCATGACCTACAGGAAGAGACACACGGAGAATAAGAGATAATGCCAACTTTTTTGGGGTACATATTTATTAAAATGAACGAAAAAATACAGAGGCAAATAGTGATGTCAGTGCTAATTGATCGATTCTTATCCACATCACCAGTCGAGTCACATTCCCCATCACAACCAGTACTGGTTCATTGTTATACACACTGCTGTTGTCCCATTTTGATAAGGTCAAACAATGCCGCTTGGTCATCCCCACTATTGGTCAAATTGAATACGTAAATACAATGAGTTTTCCCATATTGTTTGAATGTTATTCCGTTGCTTTCCGAAGAGTTTGCGAACCCGACCGCCTCATTCATGTCATTAAAAGGTCTAACATATTTTCTGTTGGGTAGTCCAGATCATAGGGAGCCTGGGGGTATGACCGGCCGTTGGCCAACAATGAAATTTCTCGCACATTAAAAGGCTGAAAGTTGAACGGACTACGAGCGTGGTTTCCACATAATCATTATTTGACACCAGCCCATTGTGATACGGCGGGGAATTTGGTCCATGAATAAATTGGATGTAAATTCGAAACGACCCTGGCTGATGAACAATGATTTCATCAATGTCTTTCTCACTGCATAACGTGCGGGCTTCCCCCCAATTTTCGCGCAATATCCAAAGCTAAGCCTCCATTAATGAAATTTCTTCACATACATTTCAGTCGGACGACCTCGAAGCGGAAGCGAGTACCAGATGCGAGAAGGGGTGCAATTAACAGAAAGTCATTGTCATTGGGTAAAATTTCAATGTCCAATTCGCAAAAGTTAATTAAATAAAGTGTTGATTAATAAATCGGCCTCAATTTTGGCAATGAATTGTGCTGTTTTGCTGCCCGCAAACAAGTCGACGAGCAGCACATCTGGTCCTGCTTCTAGTGTGTCATCCGTATCACGATAATTAATGCTCATTCGGATGTTTTTTATAAAAGTTTGTGCAATCATTGTATGGTGATACAGTATCCTCATCAGCAGGTTAAATCCCTAACGACCATTCACGTCTTCCTTCCGAATACGAAACTCGGTGAGCAAATAACACTTGGATAGATCAATAAAATTTTGGCTTATGAAGTTTGAAATGGTATGGGGTGTCTGTAAGGGGGTTGCTTGGCAAAACTTCGAACACTTTTGGGAAGAGACACTGCATTGGTTGGGAATTCGGAAGAATCCAAAGCATTGGTGATTGAGTTCACACTGTCGTTGTCTATTTTGTGGAAAGCCATTTTAGTAAAGTCCAAACGCGTCCGATCGTAAGCGCTTCTTGTTGCTTTGGTTATTGTTCGTCCAATATTGTATGGTGTCTTGGCGCAAGTTTTCTCTTTCTTTTTATACCGTTCTTCCGCTACCAAACTGTTTGGGTAAGCCGCCTTTTCCAGTACAGTATCAACCCCTTTCTTTCCCTCTGTCACCAGTGTTCTTTCAATGGCATTCCTTCATTTTCCGACTCGTTCCAACACTCGTTGTCCAGTACTCAAAGCCTTATCCTACCGTTGTCCCTACTCGGCGAAGAATGGCAGGAAAAACGCCAAAGTCCACGAAATACTCCCACCCCGACCCCCGCTCCACGTTGAATACCATACCCTCGCTGAAAGGGGCTGGACCCTCTGAAGTAGTCGAATTCTTCCTTTTCGAGACCACTTCCATATTGAAAAATTTATCACTTTCTTAAATATTAACACAACGAGGGTGGTACCGTAGGCGAAAGGGACTAAACGACCGTTATCATGGTGCGGACTCAATCTCAATTTCGTTATCTCCCTGGCAGCACGCGTGCAAATATTGGTGCGTCATATATCTTCTATTGTATTCTCCTGGGATAGCGCCACTGACGGACACAACGCGAAGTAATGAGCTGAGTGAATGCCAATTATCATATTTTCGTAAGTCCTTTGGAGTAGACGGCAAAACTTGAAATTCCTCCTCGTAAATCAACTCCATATTTTGCAACTTCATGATTTCGAACAAGCTGAGAGTTTTCGAATCCGAGAATGTAACCAAGTTGCGGAGAGAAGGACAAATGTGTGATGAATACCTCATTAAACCAATTTGAATTTTTCAATGCCTTCGTCATATTGTAGCATAACATGATTAGTATGTATGTGAGCGGATTGCTGTGCGCAGGCGGAGTCCGAAGTATATTTTCGGAGGGTCTACTGTGTGAATAAGTTTTCTTTTTCCAATATCAGCAGGACTTGCGACAATTCAGCTGCAACAGGCTCAGCCCGATTTTATATAACTTCTTTTGTAGTGTTCACAAATATTTCCTTCCCCAGCGTCTTGTTTGTTTCATTAACTAGATGAAGTTGGTTTAGGTGAAGAAATGGTTTAGTGGGAGCAGCAGGGTTACGGGACGAAGAGGAGCCGTTGGTCTAGGAGAGGATGTTGTTTTGGGGGAGGTAGCGGAGGAGGTGGGTGTTGCAGGACGAGGAGGAGTTTCGTTTTAATTGGAGGGGGCGATGAGGGATGGGAGGAGATGGTGTTATGGGACGAGGCGGTGTTTTGGGTCAGCAGGAGGAGGTGATGGAGTTTTGGCTTAAGGAGGAGCCGGCGTAATGGGACGTGGTGGTGTTTAGACTTAGTGAGAGGAGGCGGTGTAATGGGACGAGGCGGTGTTTTTGGTTTGGTAGCGGAGGCGGTATGATAGGACGAGGTGAGTTTTGGGTTAGTGGGAGAGACGGAGTTTTGTATTGGTGATGGCTTTGGTTCGATGGATACAATAGGAGTTATAGGCCTTGGAGGTGAACAGGTTTAGGGGTTTTTGTTTCATTATATTTTGGAGGTATTTGTCAGGCTCTTCAATTCTGGAGGATTAGAAGAGCCGATATTGATAAGTAAGGTATGGGTCTTGGAGGTGAAGCAGGTTTAGAGGGGTTGTTTCATTATATTTTTTGAGTTATGTTGTCCACATTTCAGGCTCCTCAATTTCTGGAGGTGTAGGAAGAGCCGATATTCAGTTCTTTAATGCGCTTAGCTGGGTGAGGAATGGAGAGGTCTGTCCTATTGCGATAGCTTCGACTTCTCGCTCAAGTGGCAGCAATTTCATTGGAATGATTCGTCAATGCTGCGATTAAAAGTCTATCAGTTGTTCAACATTTCGGAGTGTGTTGCCTTGGGGACGGGTACTCTAATGATTCGCTGCTTGTCTTATCCGGTGCATCTTTGTCGGTAAGTGAATGTCTATCCATGCTCGCCAATGTTCCAATGGTAGACCATGAATACGGGTAGTTAATGCTATGTAACCCCATACCCAAGACCCCTTGAAATGCAAAGGTTTAGGAAGACGAACTCGAAATTTATGGTTGATTTCCGGATATATCTGTAACCGTTGCTAGGCAAAAACCAAAGAAACTGTTTGACGACTTACAACAAATTTATTCAATGACAAAATACATGAGCTTTTATACAATTGAGACTCAAGAATCCATTCCCTTCGGGATATCCAATAATTTTACAAGCATCTCCGTCTTACCATCCGCTCTCTTTCTTTTACGAATTACCTTTTCATGCAGTACTGTCTCGGCGTCCTTCTTACGCGCGCCAACTCCTGTTCATAGAAGCTACCCTGAATTTTTCACCGTGGTCATCACGAAGTTTGTACCGAATTGGGCGCACTCTTTCAACCCTCATCACTTCCAGATTCATCTCCATAATTTGGCAGGTATCCCTTCTCAAATTGACCTTTCTCCCGGCTCATCGTACAAAGTCATTTTTATGAAATCGAGGAGGCCATTTCGGGTAGGCAACCGCTGGTAAATTCGTTTCCAAACCTTCTGGGCATTTTAAAGTTGACGTCTATTGGACGCATCCCATGGACACGTGATGGAAGTAATTCCGTTCACAATTTCTTGTACTGCATCCACCCAATCATTGTCTGTTTTTTCGCAAAATATCTGTATAATCGTTGCTTAATGTTTCTGATGGCTCTTTCCGCTACTGACGCTTTGACAACCGAATGGACTGGTTCATGTTTCTCAATTTCTTGCTCCTCAAAAAATCCTTCAGTAATCGATTCTTGAACTCAGTTCCTTTATCGAGAATAGGACGGGGGATCATTGGCATTTGGACCACGATTGTGACGAGAAAGCGCTTGAAAGTCAGCCAAATCCACTTGGACGTCAGTCATGAATCCGGCAGCAATGGTTTTTGCCCTCGGAAAGTGCACCCGCCGGGGGCGCATTAGCGTATAGGTACGATGCCCTCCATGGTAGTTCTGTACATCCTTTCGTCGTAAATTTTATTTCTTTTCCTTGCTTCCTTCCATAGTGGGTTAACGCCTGCGAATGAGACCGGTGAATATGGATCGTTGTATGATGCTCAAGTGTTGTTTTGATGAGTTCCATTTTTGAGGACGAAACTTCTTTTCACTATCGTTGGCTCGTCATTGTTTTGGATATGTTGGGCTTTTTACGGTGCCGTCCATGAGTACAAAATTGGATCAGTTTTAAGTTTGGCTTCCAATTGATGGTCCCGGCTATGTTTTACGTTTAGCATACCGCTTAGCCTTTATGAATACGCGCTCTATACGCTCCCATTGTTAAATCATTGTGTAGGAATAAAAAAAAATTTGGATCGTACGGAATGTCACAGATGTAGATGGGATATCCGCAGAAGTTGAGGGGACTTCTGCAGCGGGCACCGTCTGACGTCTGCTTCGCTTCGAACCTTTTCTCCCGGTTCCAGTGGGTGATGGGTACAATCCATCGCCGCTAATTCCTTGGTGCGCCTGCGTTTTTTCCTCCGGTTCTAGTGGCTGGTGTGTAGCAGTCCATCGCCGCTTACGGCTCACCCGTACGGTACTTGTGGAGGTACTGATGGAGGAGGGGAGGAGGAGAGCAACGACTTCTGCTTCCGTAACATCTTGTTTTGATGTGGATGGTTTTGGTTCCCATTGGGCTCTATTTTGGGGACTGGGCGACGCTGGGTAGGGGAGGACGAATTTCGATTTTGGTTTACGACAAGATGGAGGAGGAGGAAAGTATGGACTGAATTTTTTAATTTGGTGTCCTTTTCGTCTTTATTTTCCGTTTGTAACATCTCTTTCCGGTTATGTATCCATTGATTCATATCGCCGCGCATTGTCAGGCAGATCTCCATAATTTGTGGTGGAGCATGTAGCATATAACCGTTCTCCAACATATACTCATCACTGTCATCATCGGGTAGTGGAGCGGCAGCCGCCTCTGCAGTAAGTCTCTGACAATCGGCTGTTGTACTGGCTGAGGTAGTATCAACTGAGGCCTTTAATCTCATGTCTTTTTCTTTCGGCAAAACTATGGAAAAAATTCCAATGCGCTTTGGGCTCGTCGTGGTCTCGGGCGGGTGCGGAGGGCGAGGTGGGCGACGGCCACCCCGAGGGGAGGCGAGTAGGGACGCGGGCGGACGCGCGGACGCTTACAGACGGAAGGGAGGAGGAAGGAGGAGTGGGAGGCGAGGGAGGAGGAGGTGACGACGGGAACGTTTCCTAGGCGAGGGAAGTGGAGGAGGAGGAGGGGGAGGACGTGGTTGAGTATCCACTACTTCAGGCTCATCATCATCTGCAGATCGTTTTAAGTAGCATGCTTATTCCTTTGGTCATTCAACTTTTGTTGGCCTATCTGCTTGCTCCTATCGCATGAGCAATAACGCCTAAGCGTGCTGATTGAAGTGGACATTTTTTTGATGGTGGTTGGCCGTTCACACTCGGCACGGTCCAAATCATGTCTTACTGTATCCGTAATATAGTCACACGTATCCGAGCGGAAGTGAGCCCCCGATAAATTTCTTGAGGCACAAGTAACAATTTTATTTGCCATTTTACAAAATGATGAATGAACATATATTTTGAGGTATTTATGTGTTTTTGGTCACGAAGGTTTTTGCCAAATCAATTAGTTTCTGCTCTGCTCGGCATCGCAAAAAATCTGCATAAGGCATCAAACGTTTTTTCTGTCTTGTGTCAAATGAAAGCGAACAGCCACAATATTAGACAAATTTCCACCAGCGCTAATAATTGTTCAGTGTTGCTTTCGTATTAATTTTCGGCACTTTTTCACGGATCGCGTCCTCGCTAATGCACACACCAATTGGCATTGTCTCGTACTATTGGCTAGTTTGTTGACTATATTGCTCCATTTTTAGGGATGAAAACAATTACGCCCCTGATCATCTTCTTGTTCATCCTTAAATATATTGTGCGGAGACGTAAAGCAGGGTCCGATGAGCATGCATATCAATTAGCAAATACCGTAGGGACGGTCGGTTGCCTTGCGGTACGCATCAAGGAAAAAGTCCAACTGACGCGGGAAAGCTGTCACCAATATTTCGAATTGACAGCAGAGAGTTGGTGCTCGCATTATACCAAGTACTGAGCTGACAGGCGGGCTACTTTAATTTCCGTTCGAACAAATTTGGTAACAATACCACTGCAAATTGGGGTGTTGAGATTTTTTGGTAAACAAATCAGATAGATTCGCTCATCAATTGAAAGCATCAGATCATCGAGAATGAGCAAGAAGGGTTTTGCCAAGCGTTCAGTAGCTCTCCGGAGGAACACCCGCGTAAACAATCGACCCCCGATTTTGGAGAATAGGCACAGCGGGATTCATTTCGCCAAAGCATACAGAACGGAGAGGGGTTTCGGTGTATTAATTGGTCAGATCGGCAATAAATTTTAAATAGATGCGTTTTTACCCGATGAGGAGGGACCGAAATAATTAATCCAAACGGTAATTTGAACTCAAGTCTTTATGGGAAATGACTTGACATTTACAAGAATGTTATTACATAAAATACAGGAACAATTTATATGATTTTTAGAATTACAAATTAGTCGTCGCTGCCTGAATACTTTGATAGCATTCCTCGGCTACCCTGTCATTGTTCTTGTTTTTAGCGATCGAAGCGACTTTCTTCTAGGCATTGGCTCGCGTCCATCATAGTTTAGCGGGCAGAATGCTATCATAGAAATCTTGCAGCACCTTATCATCGCTTTCCCTCTTTGGTTGGCGGAGGAGGGAGGTGTGGTATCACCTGAACTTGATCGTGGTGGGCAATGCAACTCCACTGGTGGTGGTGGAGGAGGGTGTGGCGAAAGGAGGTGAGACGGTATCCCTTATTTTGTCCTTCCTTTTCTCTTCCACTGGTGGGGTAGAGCGATCGGCGAGCACAAATACCAAGAAACAGTAAGTGCCGTTTGGCTTTCTTCCAACGCTTCTCATCCTGCTTGCATCCGCAACATACACCGCCTCCACAAGATCAAGCGCCGCCTTTGCCTTCTTTTCAGCTCACTGGCCTGCACCTCTTCTCTGCATTGCGTCACCCATCAGTCCCATCTCCATCAAGTCCTCGCCATACTTGCTTTACGTCTGACATTTACTTCTCGGTTTTGGCTCTCTTGGTTTGGGGATGTGGACGGGTGTACATCTCCGTAGGGGATTTGAAGACGCGCGCCTATTCTTTACCCGAGAAGAAACAATGGCCGGCAATATCAATACAATATCGAAGGGACAAATGGCACTTTGACTCATTCGCGTACACCAATGGTGATGCCCTTCGTGACCATGGTGTCACCTCCCTTCGGTCCCCTTACACGAGCGGCATCGACCGCTTTCATCAAAAGAATGAAGCGGGCGTACGAGAGACGAATCCGCTGATCGCGATCACGCTGGTGGCACAGTGATGTCCGCTTCGCAAAATTTTGGCGGAGACCTTTTTGTCTTGGGAGTTGATGGCCATTTTTTTGTAGAAATTTTTAACAGACCAAAATCAACCATTTTTGGTTAACTCAGTTACAAAATACCCCCAGAATTAAAATCTCAAAAACCCTAAAAATTATCATTTCAAAAAAAACCCAATCCCGAATTTCCGAATAATTTGGGGCATCGGAATTCCGGTTTTCCGATTTTTCAAATCAGAGATCGTCGCAATCCCTGGTAACTATGTACGATTCGGGGTTGTACGAGTTGGAGCTGTACGAGTCTTTTTTTATCGAATCAAATCAGAGTCGGAAAGGAAAATCCATAGCACCGGGAACAATCAAAATCGTGGTTGCATTGTTGCCCTATTTTTCTGCTGTAACTAAGTGTTGTGTGAATTTCAATTTGGCAGAAAACAATAATATTTATCAAAGACAGAGGGACTGCAGCAAAAGAAAAAAAAGGACAAAGAAAAGGGTGATAAAAAATGTGCGATGGGTGGACGAAAATGCACCAATCGAAAGAAGATGAACAGCGGATTAGGATCAACAAAATGTATGGAAAAAGGATTAAAGGCGATTTTGTGGGGGGGGGCAATTTGTGACCCATGAGAACCTAAAATTTTGAATTTAAAGGAATGGAATAAAGAAAAGGGCTATTTTGTGGGGGGGGCAATTTGTGACCCATGAGAACCCAAAATTTGAAGTTAAAGGAAGATTTGAAAATTTGGTGTATTTTGTTAATAGATTATGCACAAAAAAAGAAGCAATTTTTGTGGGGTTTGAGATTGATTTTTGAGAAAGCTTAAGCGAAGGGCGGAGCTCCGGTGGTGCCGATAGGCACCATCGGCGAAAATTTTGAAAATTTCGTCTGATTTGTTGACGGAATGTAAACTAAAATGACCATTTTTGAGTATTTTTTCATTTTGGACAACTTTTTGGAAGATGCTCGCGACAATAAAATTCGACGGTTTGGATATAACTTTTTTTGGACATCCCCTAGGCATAAGCACATTGATACTGAAAGTCTTGATGCCTAATTCCTTGCGGCGTGCAACAGATGGGAAGGTAAAATATGTTCGGTAAAATTCTGGAAAAACGGCTATCTCTTGGTTTTGACAATGTTTTGGAAGATGCTCGCGACAATAAAATTCGGCGGTTTGGATATAACTTTTTTGGGACATCCCCTAGGCATAAGCACATTGAGTTTGGATATAACTTTTTTGGACATCCCCTAGGCATAAGCACATTGATACTGAAAGTCTTGATGCCTTAATTCCTTGCGGCGTGCAACAGATGGGAAGGTAAAATATGTTCGGTAAAATTCTGGAAAAACGGCTATCTCTTGGTTTTGACAATGTTTTGGAAGATGCTCGCGACAATAAAATTCGACGGTTTGGATATAACTTTTTTTGGACATCCCCTAGGCATAAGCACATTGATACTGAAAGTCTGAATGCCATAATTCCTTGCGGCGTGCAACAGATGGGAAGGTAAAATATGTTCGGTAAAATTCTGGAAAAACGGCTATCTCTTGGTTTTGACAATGTTTTGGAAGATGCTCGCGACAATAAAATTCGGCGGTTTGGATATAACTTTTTTGGGATATACTTTTTTGGGACATCCCCTAGGCATAAGCACATTGATACTGAAAGTCTTAATGCCATAATTCATTGCGGCGTGCAACAGATGGGAAGGTAAAATATGTTCGGTAAAATTCTGGAAAACGGCTATCTCTTGGTTTTGACAATGTTTTGGAAGATGCTCGCGACAATAAAATTCGACGGTTTGGATATAACTTTTTTGGACATCCCCTAGGCATAAGCACATTGATACTGAAAGTCTTAATGCCATAATTCCTTGCGGCGTGCAACAGATGGGAAGGTAAAATATGTTCGGTAAAATTCTGGAAAAACGGCTATCTCTTGGTTTTGACAATGTTTTGGAAGATGCTCGCGACAATAAAATTCGACGGTTTGGATATAACTTTTTTGGACATCCCCTAGGCATAAGCACATTGATACTGAAAGTCTTAATGCCATAATTCCTTGCGGCGTGCAACAGATGGGAAGGTAAAATATGTTCGGTAAAATTCTGGAAAAACGGCTATCTCTTGGTTTTGACAATGTTTTGGAAGATGCTCGCGACAATAAAATTCGGCGGTTTGGATGATACTGAAAGTCTTGATGCCTTAATTCCTTGCGGCGTGCAACAGATGGGAATTTAAAATATGTTCGGTAAAATTCTGGAAAACGGCTATCTCTTGGTTTTGACAATGTTTTGGAAGATGCTCGCGACAATAAAATTCGTCGGTTTGGATATAACTTTTTTGGACATCCCCTAGGCATAAGCACATTGATACTGAAAGTCTTGATGCCATAATTCCTTGCGGCGTGCAACAGATGGGAAGGTAAAATATGTTCGGTAAAATTCTGGAAAAACGGCTATCTCTTGGTTTTGACAATGTTTTGGAAGATGCTCGCGACAATAAAATTCGACGGTTTGGATATAACTTTTTTTGGACATCCCCTAGGCATAAGCACATTGATACTGAAAGTCTTGATGCCTTAATTCCTTGCGGCGTGCAACAGATGGGAAGGTAAAATATGTTCGGTAAAATTCTGGAAAAACGGCTATCTCTTGGTTTTGACAATGTTTTGGAAGATGCTCGCGACAATAAAATTCGACGGTTTGGATATAACTTTTTTTGGACATCCCCTAGGCATAAGCACATTGATACTGAAAGTCTTGAATGCCATTAATTCCTTGCGGCGTGCAACAGATGGGAAGGTAAAATATGTTCGGTAAAATTCTGGAAAAACGGCTATCTCTTGGTTTTGACAATGTTTTGGAAGATGCTCGCGACAATAAAATTCGGCGGTTTGGATATAACTTTTTTGGGACATCCCCTAGGCATAAGCACATTGATACTGAAAGTCTTGATGCCTTAATTCCTTGCGGCGTGCAACAGATGGGAAGGTAAAATATGTTCGGTAAAATTCTGGAAAAACGGCTATCTCTTGGTTTTGACAATGTTTTGGAAGATGCTCGCGACAATAAAATTCGGCGGTTTGGATATAACTTTTTTTGGACATCCCCTAGGCATAAGCACATTGATACTGAAAGTCTTGATGCCTTAATTCCTTGCGGCGTGCAACAGATGGGAAGGTAAAATATGTTCGGTAAAATTCTGGAAAAACGGCTATCTCTTGGTTTTGACAATGTTTTGGAAGATGCTCGCGACAATAAAATTCGGACGGTTTGGATATAACTTTTTTTGGACATCCCCTAGGCATAAGCACATTGATACTGAAAGTCTTGATGCCTTAATTCCTTGCGGCGTGCAACAGATGGGAAGGTAAAATATGTTCGGTAAAATTCTGGAAAAACGGCTATCTCTTGGTTTTGACAATGTTTTGGAAGATGCTCGCGACAATAAAATTCGACGGTTTGGATATAACTTTTTTTGGACATCCCCTAGGCATAAGCACATTGATACTGAAAGTCTTGAATGCCTTAATTCCTTGCGGCGTGCAACAGATGGGAAGGTAAAATATGTTCGGTAAAATTCTGGAAAAACGGCTATCTCTTGGTTTTGACAATGTTTTGGAAGATGCTCGCGACAATAAAATTCGACGGTTTGGATATAACTTTTTTTGGACATCCCCTAGGCATAAGCACATTGATACTGAAAGTCTTGATGCCTTAATTCCTTGCGGCGTGCAACAGATGGGAAGGTAAAATATGTTCGGTAAAATTCTGGAAAAACGGCTATCTCTTGGTTTTGACAATGTTTTGGAAGATGCTCGCGACAATAAAATTCGGCGGTTTGGATATAACTTTTTTTGGACATCCCCTAGGCATAAGCACATTGATACTGAAAGTCTTGATGCCTTAATTCCTTGCGGCGTGCAACAGATGGGAAGGTAAAATATGTTCGGTAAAATTCTGGAAAAACGGCTATCTCTTGGTTTTGACAATGTTTTGGAAGATGCTCGCGACAATAAAATTCGACGGTTTGGATATAACTTTTTTTGGACATCCCCTAGGCATAAGCACATTGATACTGAAAGTCTTGAATGCCATTAATTCCTTGCGGCGTGCAACAGATGGGAAGGTAAAATATGTTCGGTAAAATTCTGGAAAAACGGCTATCTCTTGGTTTTGACAATGTTTTGGAAGATGCTCGCGACAATAAAATTCGGCGGTTTGGATATAACTTTTTTTGGACATCCCCTAGGCATAAGCACATTGATACTGAAAGTCTTGATGCCTTAATTCCTTGCGGCGTGCAACAGATGGGAAGGTAAAATATGTTCGGTAAAATTCTGGAAAAACGGCTATCTCTTGGTTTTGACAATGTTTTGGAAGATGCTCGCGACAATAAAATTCGACGGTTTGGATATAACTTTTTTGGACATCCCCTAGGCATAAGCACATTGATACTGAAAGTCTTGATGCCTTAATTCCTTGCGGCGTGCAACAGATGGGAAGGTAAAATATGTTCGGTAAAATTCTGGAAAAACGGCTATCTCTTGGTTTTGACAATGTTTTGGAAGATGCTCGCGACAATAAAATTCGGACGGTTTGGATATAACTTTTTTTGGACATCCCCTAGGCATAAGCACATTGATACTGAAAGTCTTGATGCCTTAATTCCTTGCGGCGTGCAACAGATGGGAAGGTAAAATATGTTCGGTAAAATTCTGGAAAAACGGCTATCTCTTGGTTTTGACAATGTTTTGGAAGATGCTCGCGACAATAAAATTCGACGGTTTGGATATAACTTTTTTTGGACATCCCTAGGCATAAGCACATTGATACTGAAAGTCTTGATGCCTTAATTCCTTGCGGCGTGCAACAGATGGGAAGGTAAAATATGTTCGGTAAAATTCTGGAAAAACGGCTATCTCTTGGTTTTGACAATGTTTTGGAAGATGCTCGCGACAATAAAATTCGGACGGTTTGGATATAACTTTTTTTGGACATCCCCTAGGCATAAGCACATTGATACTGAAAGTCTTGATGCCTTAATTCCTTGCGGCGTGCAACAGATGGGAAGGTAAAATATGTTCGGTAAAATTCTGGAAAAACGGCTATCTCTTGGTTTTGACAATGTTTTGGAAGATGCTCGCGACAATAAAATTCGGCGGTTTGGATATAACTTTTTTTGGACATCCCCTAGGCATAAGCACATTGATACTGAAAGTCTTGATGCCTTAATTCCTTGCGGCGTGCAACAGATGGGAAGGTAAAATATGTTCGGTAAAATTCTGGAAAAACGGCTATCTCTTGGTTTTGACAATGTTTTGGAAGATGCTCGCGACAATAAAATTTGGCGGTTTGGATATAACTTTTTTGGACATCCCCTAGGCATAAGCACATTGATACTGAAAGTCTTGATGCCTTAATTCCTTGCGGCGTGCAACAGATGGGAAGGTAAAATATGTTCGGTAAAATTCTGGAAAAACGGCTATCTCTTGGTTTTGACAATGTTTTGGAAGATGCTCGCGACAATAAAATTCGGCGGTTTGGATGATACTGAAAGTCTTGATGCCTTAATTCCTTGCGGCGTGCAACAGATGGGAAGGTAAAATATGTTCGGTAAAATTCTGGAAAAACGGCTATCTCTTGGTTTTGACAATGTTTTGGAAGATGCTCGCGACAATAAAATTCGACGGTTTGGATATAACTTTTTTTGGACATCCCCTAGGCATAAGCACATTGATACTGAAAGTCTTGATGCCTAATTCCTTGCGGCGTGCAACAGATGGGAAGGTAAAATATGTTCGGTAAAATTCTGGAAAAACGGCTATCTCTTGGTTTTGACAATGTTTTGGAAGATGCTCGCGACAATAAAATTCGGACGGTTTGGATATAACTTTTTTTGGACATCCCCTAGGCATAAGCACATTGATACTGAAAGTCTTGATGCCTTAATTCCTTGCGGCGTGCAACAGATGGGAAGGTAAAATATGTTCGGTAAAATTCTGGAAAAACGGCTATCTCTTGGTTTTGACAATGTTTTGGAAGATGCTCGCGACAATAAAATTCGGCGGTTTGGATATAACTTTTTTTGGACATCCCCTAGGCATAAGCACATTGATACTGAAAGTCTTGATGCCTTAATTCCTTGCGGCGTGCAACAGATGGGAAGGTAAAATATGTTCGGTAAAATTCTGGAAAAACGGCTATCTCTTGGTTTTGACAATGTTTTGGAAGATGCTCGCGACAATAAAATTCGACGGTTTGGATATAACTTTTTTTGGACATCCCTAGGCATAAGCACATTGATACTGAAAGTCTTGATGCCTTAATTCCTTGCGGCGTGCAACAGATGGGAAGGTAAAATATGTTCGGTAAAATTCTGGAAAAACGGCTATCTCTTGGTTTTGACAATGTTTTGGAAGATGCTCGCGACAATAAAATTCGGCGGTTTGGATATAACTTTTTTTGGACATCCCCTAGGCATAAGCACATTGATACTGAAAGTCTTGATGCCTTAATTCCTTGCGGCGTGCAACAGATGGGAAGGTAAAATATGTTCGGTAAAATTCTGGAAAAACGGCTATCTCTTGGTTTTGACAATGTTTTGGAAGATGCTCGCGACAATAAAATTCGACGGTTTGGATATAACTTTTTTTGGACATCCCTAGGCATAAGCACATTGATACTGAAAGTCTTGATGCCTTAATTCCTTGCGGCGTGCAACAGATGGGAAGGTAAAATATGTTCGGTAAAATTCTGGAAAAACGGCTATCTCTTGGTTTTGACAATGTTTTGGAAGATGCTCGCGACAATAAAATTCGGCGGTTTGGATAAAACTTTTTTTGGACATCTTCTGTCCTCTCAGGACTTGTGATTGTGACTGGCTTCTGGGTCACTTCTATCGCCTCTCTTGTGGTCATTGGCGGAATTGTTGTTTGCCATGACGGCGGAACACTCGTGGTTTTTGTTGACGTCTGTGCTTGTTGAGTGGTTCGGCTCCATGCTCTTGTGCTTGTTGGAGGTGTCGTGGTCCATCTTGTCCACGGTATTGTCCTCGCTGGCACCGTTCTTGCCTTGGTAGTTGTGCTTGATTGTGTCGTCCGTGTTGTCACCCAACTTGGCGTGGTTCTGACACTTGTCTCAGCCGCTTTCGTCGTTGGCGGGCTCGTTGTGGTACTTTGCTGGCTTAGCGCTTTCCTGTACCATTCTCGCACTTGGCTTATGTGCATGCTCGTCGTGGTCGCCATTGTGCTTGGCGTTGTTTGCGCGCGTTTTTCGAGATTCCATCTCGGATTGACGCCTTCTCTTGCCCCAACTTGAATGGGGAATCTCTCCGGAGGCCCCCAGATGGCCATTCCCGGTTGGAATAGGCTAATCATCATCATGATCAGCAACATTGAAGATGTGCTCTGCACCAACGATGCAAAGCGTGCTTCTTTCTGCTTCGCTTGTTTCTTCTTTGCTGGTTTGGCGTCGGGTGCTTTGCTTTTGCTGCCCATGCCCTTCTCAATCTTTTGCACAATTTCTTGAATTCCGCCTTCTTTTCCTGGCGCGAGGATCAATCCTGTCCCCGTTTGTCGTGCCATTTTGGTCCCTTCTTCTCTGATTTGGGCTCGGTTTTTGCTGCTTGTTGCCGTGACCACCATTGTAGTTGGTACTCCCGCTTTCTGGAGTAGGAGTAAACTGTGCCACATGGCTGGCTCCAGTTTTTCTTCGTCTCCTTTCATATTTGCGACGACCGCTCTTTCCAGTTTGTGCCCCGGAAAGAAAGTTGTTGACAATGCTGATGTCTCATCGTGCGTGTGCCAGATTCCCTTCAGGCTTTTGGCGAACATTTCAGCAGATGAGTCCCCGATGACTGCTGTTGTCATCATTGGGTAGAGTCGTGCTTTGGGGTAGAATTGGTCCCGGCGCACTTTCGTGAGTACTTCACTGGTTCTTTCCTCCAGACCTTTCACCCATGTGGCGAATTCGGTGTCGCCTCTCAATGGCCATTCCGTCAGACCAGAAATTGGCTCAATTTTCGCAGCTCCGTAGTTTTGTGCGGTTAGCTGTAAGTCGAATTGATGACAGTGCTCACGCCACTTTTTGACTGATGCTTCGATCGCTTTGTTGGTCAACGGATCCTTCTTTTCCTTGACTTCCCAGTTCCAAAATTCTTCTGCATTTAGAACTGTCGGCACAGTATTCCTCAAATACGTTTGCCATCGTTGTGGTGCCGCGCCTTGTCGTCCAATCCAATCGCACACATATGCGTCGAATAGTGTCCTCGGCTTGAAGTTAAGGTGTTTTCCTTCCTTCATTGGTCGGATGATGATACTCTTAAGAGTGTGTCGTTTTGGGCAGATTTCGTGCGCTTTGCTTTCATCGCACTCCGTGTTTAGCCGATATTCTAGGGGCTTTTGCTCTCTCGGTTCCGCCTTCACCAACCATTCGACAGATGTCACTTCTTCGATTTCTTCGGGCTGCAGCTCTTCATCACTTGTGTGCGCCCTTTTTTCTTGGTTCTTGGCGTTCTTTTCTTTCGCCTCGATTGCCTTCTTGGCCTTCTGAAGTTCTTCTTCGCGCGCCCTTATTTTCTCTTGCCAGGGCTCCTTGCCATTAGTGGCCGTCTTCTTTGTGGCCTTGTCCTTCTGCACTTCGCATGCCTTTCCCATTTTTGTCGGGTCCATTATCTGCGGTCCTTCTGGCCTCTTGTAGACTCCGCTTTCAATCTCACGCGCTTCTTTCATGCACGCTATGATGTTCCTCTTGCCGATTATATTTTCCAGCGCCATTTTGTTCACTGTCGGCGCTTTCTTCCTTTCTCTTCGCGCGGGTTCGACGGATTTTTCTCTCTTCTTCTCTTTCCGCCTCTTCTTTTCTTCGAATCTCTTCCATTCATCAGTCCGGATGGGACTTAATGAAGCTTCTCGTCGCTTTTCTCTCCGGCTCGCAACTTTCTTCTCACGTCCCGGATGATCGGGTACTCCTCGGAACTTTTCCATCCTCTTCTCATTTCTGAGCGGTTGCAGTATCGGTTTTCTTCCGATTTTGTAGGTACTTCGCTCCGGCTCTGCTTGTGAAGTCGTGTCTTTCTCGTTTGATCGTGCCGGCAGGTTTTGCGGTGTCTGGTCTTCATCCCAGTCTAGTTCGTCGTGAATGTTGCTTTCGTCCATGATGACGTTGATTTCGAGCGGGTACAGCTGGTTGATCGCTCTTCTTAATTGCTTCCCTTTAGTGATGACGTCGGCACTTCTCACGACCCCGTCTTTTCCTTCGATAAGCCCTCCTACTTCTCCTATTTCCCACTGTCCCCTGGGCATTTCTTCCTCTTCAATCAACACTAATTTTCCCTTCTCAATCCCCTCCGGTCTGTTGTTGTCTGTTGTTGACCGTTGTCTTTCGCGTAGGGAGAGAAGATAGTCGTCTTTCCAGAGACGCGAGAATTGGTCGAGTCTGTTTGATGCCCTTCGCATTGCTTTCATCAGCTTTTCTTTTGGGCCTGGACGTTGATTGTAGTCGGGGTCTTCCGGGTCGTCGCCTTCTAGGATTGGCCATTGGTATTCGACTTTTTCGTATGGCAGAATGAAGTCGATGGGTCTGAGTATTGACTCTTGGCCCTTGCTTGATTGTTGTGTCAGTGGTCGACTGTTTACCACCGCTTCGACTTCGCATAGCATTGTGCTCATCTCTTCATGTGTGAGCAGGTTTCGGCCAATGCATCTTTTGAGGGCCGCTTTCGTTGTGCCCACCATCCTCTCCCACGTGCCTCCTTGCCAAGGAGCACGTGGGGTTATGAACTTCCATTGGATTCCTCTTTGCGCCGTGTGGTTCTGGATTTCTTCATTCCAGAAAATGTTTTGTGCCGTGCTGGCTCCAAGCACGAAATTGGCGGCGTTGTCCGACATCATGACTGTCGGGTTTCCTCTTCGTGCAACGAATCGCCGAAAAACGTGCAGGAATGCTTCTGTGGAGTAATCTTCGGCTAACTCCAGATGGATTCCTCTCACTGTGAGGCAAGTGAACAGGCAGCCATAGACTTTGACGATGGCATCATTTGCCTTCACTTTCATCGGGCCGAAGTAATCGACTCCGGTTCTCTCAAATGGTCGCGTGACTTCGACGCGCTCTTTTGGTAATGGCGGGGCCTGCGGGTACTGATATGGCTTCAGTTTCCATTTTCTGCACTCAAAACATCCGTGTTTTGATGAGTTTAGGACATCTTCGATTGTCCTTCTTCCTTTTGGCACCCAGTAACTTTGTCGTAGGATGGCCAATAACGTATTGGTTCCGCAGTGTGCGTTGTCTTGATGCGTGTCGAGGATGATCAACTTGGTGATCCACGCTTCGTATGGCAAAAATTTCGGAAATTTTGCCTCAAATTTGAGTTTTGATTCGCCCAGTCTGCCGAAGCTTCTCCAGATTCCGTTGTCTTCGTACAATTGCAGGTTTCGCTTCGTGTTTTCGTCTGGCGGGTACTGTAGTTGCGCTTCCTGTATCAAGTAGCGTTCCGCGTATTTCAGTTCTTCCGCTGTGATCGGTTCAATCAGTCTCATTGTTGTCGGAATCTTTCTTATCGTTTCTCCCTTTTCTTGGAGCTTCTCTGTGATTTTCTTGATGAATCGAAAGGCTCTTGCTGTTGTAGCCTTAAGCTTCTTCCACGAGCTGAATCGCGTGGTCTCGATCAATGGATCTTTAACGACCTTGAATTGGGCTACGATAACTTCTTCTGTTATGCCCTCTTCGTCTTCTGATTGTGGCTCTGTCGGTTTGTATGTGAAACGCGACTCAGGCCATTTGTCTTCCGGTTTGCTTAACCAGCTCGGTCCGTATCTCCAGAGTAGACTCCGATCCAACTCTATTGGAGTGACTCCTCGACTTGCCAAGTCTGCAGGGTTGTCATGCGTGGACACGTGTCGAACTTCGAATTGTCCTCGAATTTTCACCAATCGATTGTTGACAAATCGATCGTGTTTGCCACTTCGATCGTTCAATCGTGCGATTGAACATTGGCTGTCCGTCCAAACGAGTATTCTCTTGTTTGGGAATTGTTCCTTGACGAACTTGACCACTTTTACTCCGAGGGACAATGCCTGGAGTTCCATGCGTGGTATTGTGGCTTGCTCATTTGCCAATTTTGCAGGTTTTGCCAGCGCTTTTGCAAAGATGAGGTGGCATTCTGCTTTGTTGCTAATTGGCTTGACTGATCGCTGGAAGATTGCTACTCCCAATCCCGCTCCACTGGCATCGGTGAAGCAGTGTAACTCGTCTTGATCTGAGCTTGGGATGCTGCGATCGAATTTGATGGTAAATCCGTTCCATGTTTGAAGGATTTCTTCCCATTTTTGTTGTAGCTCGCCGTAGATGGGCTCGTCCCATTTCATTCCGGCGTTGTGCACTTTCTGCATCCACATTTTTGCTGGCAGGATTGCCGGCGAAAGAAGTCCCAGTGGATCATACACTTTCGCAATGTGTGACAATGTTTTGCGCTTTGTTGTCCTTCCCTCGAATTCTGGGAAGTTGAAGACGATTGTTTCTTCTTTGATGTGCCATAGCAGTCCGAGCACTTTTGTTTTTGTTTGGTCCTTCCCGAGCTCTTCTGCTGGTAGGGGTAAGGACGAATTGGAGATGAACTCGCAAAGTTTCATGCCTCCTGCTTCAAAGATTGCTTTGGCTTCTTGGCAGATTTTGCCTGGTTCCTCTTTGGTTCTCAATTCGATGAGAATGTTGTCCACATAGAGGTTCTGCTCAATGCGTTGTGCCAATTCCGTTTCGTACAGAGCAAGATGTTCTCTTATTGTTGCGTTCAGAAGGAACGGCGAAACGGTCAGTCCGAAGCTTACGCGCGTAAAGCGGTAAACTTGGCATCTCTCGTATTGGAAGTTGTCCAATGGCACATTGTGTGGGTCTTCGACCCAGAGAAAGCGTGTGCAGTCTCTGTCTTGCTCGCGCACTCCCAACGACAGGAATGCCTTTGCAAGGTCTCCGAGGATGAGCTTGTCCATCCGTCGGAACCGTAGCAGTATTCCGATGAGGCCTTTGAGCAGTAAAGGGCCTGTGTGCAGGCACTCGTTCAGTGACGGTGCAGTTGGCTGGTTTTTGGGCCTTGCCGATGCGTCCATTACTTTGCGGACTTTGGTTGTGGCTTTGTCTCTGCGCACTACTGGTTTATGTGGCAGGTAGTGAATTGGCCCAGATGATTGCGTTGGGTCGGCGACCTCTTCGATGATGCCCATTTTGAGTTGTTCCGCAATGAGCCGTTGGTACTCGTCGACCAAATTGTTGAGGCGCAGCCTCTTGATTGTTGATGCAAGTCTTGCTCTAGCTTGCTTGTAGTTTGTTGGCAGCCGATGGACATTGTCGTTCCATGGTAGTGCCACTTGGTATCGGCCCTCTTTGAACGTAAGGGTTCTTCGAAATTGTTGGAGGACTTCGTCCTTGTCTTCGGATTCTGTTGCATCCGTTAGGCCAATTGTGTTGAGGCCAAAAAATGTGTCGAGCCGATCTTCTTGTGCGAGATCGTCCTTTGTTTCGACTGGTTCAGCTTCTCGTTGCTGATTGTCTTGGGCTGTGAGCACAAATGTAATTTTGCTGCTCACCAGGGATTCCATCTTTCCCTTTCCACTTAGGATTGGCCCGATTTTGCTGTCGCAGATCACGAATCCGCTTGGCAGCTTCTCCCTTGGTCGGACGGACAGTTCATGCCACACGTCCATTCCGAGCAGGAGATCCGGTTGCTTGTACTTTGTTGGTGCTCGCAACTTGTGTTTTCGCAATTCATTTGCGTCCATCTCTGTGAGTGTCGTGATTGGCATGTCGCTCACGATGAATCCCATTTTGTTGAGATTAATGATCATTCTTGATCCGTCTTCTTTCATCAAGCCGACATTGACCACGTCGCTTTGGTATGTCTTCGGTTCCTTTGCACCGAAACTCGAGAAGTGTCGCACTTCACTCGAGATTGCTTTCAGCTTCAGCAGTTGTGCCGTCTTTGCTGATATGAACGAACATTGGCTCCCCGGGTCGAGAAATATCGCTCCAATCGCACTTCGACGCGTATTGGCCGGGTTGAAAATGGTAGCCTCAGTCGTCATGAGCATTGCATTTTCTCCTTTGTTTGACACTGCATTGCATGACGTTACTTCGTTCGTCACGTTTGGAGGTGCTTCATTGTTCTCCATTGTTGCCATTGTTCGTGAGGTGCCTTGGCCTCTTGGTGGTCCCCCTTGGTTGGGAACAGTGCGTCTGCATAACGCAGATGGATGCTCGCCTTTGCAGTTGAAGCATTTGGCTGGTCGCCTGCATTCTTGCAGTGCATGCCCGATTTTCAGGCATTTGAAGCAGAGCCTTCTTTCTCGCGCAATTTGTATGCGCTGCTCCACCGTTTGGTATTTTTGGCATCTGTCGTGCCAGTGTTGGCCTTCGCAAAAGGCGCATGGTGCTGGAGCACTCCTTTGCTTGTTGTATGATGGAGCGGCATTTGTTGACCGGTCCCTTGGAGCTTGTCCTTTTGTGCTCCATTGGTTGTTGCTTTGGTTTTGTTGTGCCGTCCGTGCTTGTGCTTGGTTGCGACGGACTGGCCGAGTTGTTGTTGCCATGGTGTATTGCCTTGGCATTGCTTGGTTGTGCCTTGGCGGAGGGTTTCGCTGCATTTGGTTTGGCTTCCTTTCCCTCGCAGGCGTGCCATATTGCATGTATGTGTCGCGCATCAGCTCTTCTCTGCGTACTGCAGCCGAAAGCGCGGCCTTGAATTGTGTTGTGTCCCATCTGTCGGGATCTTCTTCTTTCTTTGCTGTGATGGTCCGCAAGAATGCTCTGTTGAGCTTCCGTTCGAGCGGTATGTATATCGATGGATGTTCGATATCTTCGTGTGCGGCTTTCAATTCTCGCGTTAGCCGTTCGATTTCCATCAGCAGTTGTCTTGTCCCTTCCAGGGAATCGGCATGCTTGAGATCCGATAGCTGGGTGTACAAGTTGCGGATGTAGGAGTCCCGATCTCCGTACACATCCTTTAGCAGTTCCATGGCCACATTGAAATTTTCGGCCTCCAACTTTATGCCGGCGATCATGTCCAGCGGTTCGCCGTCCAATAGGCCTTTGAGGTGGATGAACTTTTCGACTTCGTCCGTACATTTGGCGTCGATCTGTAGACGGAACAGTTCGTACCACCCTGACCATTCCTTCCGGTCCCCTTTGAATGGGCGCATCGGTGGTAGCGGAATGGTGCTGCTCGGTGCCTGCTGCGATGGCACTTGTTGCGCTGATGCCAATCTTCTTTGATTTGGATCGACTTTGCGTCGCAGTCTTGCTGCGTCGAACGACATTTCTTCTGCGAGATCCCGAATATCTCGTATTTGCGCATGTGAACTCAGCATGAGTTGCGATAGCTTCACTTTGGTATGGAATGCTTCGTATTCGTCGGCCTCTTCCTTCTCTGTGGCTGATCCGACTCCTTCTCTGAGCAATTCTGTCCATTGATCCTCTGCCACTTTGATGGCATCTGCGGCCGATTGTGCCGCATTTATTTCTTCTTTCAACCTCTCAAGCCTCAGGCTTATCCGCGTGTACTTTTCTTCTTCAGTCAATTGCGGATCGTCCGGCAGTTTCAGCTTTGTGATTGCTGGGATGCTTTGCAGCGTTGCGATTGCCCTGTTGAGTGATCGTTGTATGGCCTTTGTTGCCATTTTGCACTCCTTTTGTTCGGTGCTGTGTTGTGCGGTTGCTTTTCCTTCTTTAGGTTTCCGCTGATTGGACCTCCGACCCGACCGGTAGGTTCCTTTGCTTGACTTTTGTTGCCTTTAGTTGTTGCTGAGACGGCTGAGACGACTTTTTGTTGGTCGCTCCTTCTTTTATGCTGTTGGCACTTTTGTTTGTGCCGCTGTTGCGTGTGTGCGTTGTTTGAGCACTTCCGACCCGACCGGAATGTGAGTGTGTGTTTTTGTGTTGTTTGTCGCTGCCGGTTGACCAGACCGGAGGGACGCTTCTCTTTGTTTCTTACTATGCTTTCCCCTCTAAGAACAGTACTAGGGATTAAAAATCCCTAATAGTGCGCTCTAATGCTCAACAGTATAAGGGTTTTAACGCCCTAATAGTATTGTGCCACTGCTAGCCTTCTGTTTTGCCACCGAATTTAAAAATTCAATGAGAAACAGTCCCAAAATCTATCACTGAACAGTAGCCGGGATTTAACTCCCGGTTAGTGCCCAATATTTTTCCTCTGCCCTCCTGTGTAACAGCAACCGAGTTTGAATACTCAGTTGGTATTACCTACGAATCGATCGACCCTTTGATCCCCCACCTTTCACTTTGATTCGCGTGGCACTCGCGAGGCCTCACCCGGGGCACCAATTTGTGGGATTTGCCCTTTCGGGACTGGAGGTCAATCTGCGTCGGCGAGGGTTTGGGGAAGAGATTGGGAGTGGCAGCAATGGGGTCGAGGGGAATTGGCAAGAAGCATCTTCCAAAACATTGTCAAAACCAAGAGATAGCCGTTTTTCCAGAATTTTACTGAACATATTTTACCTTCCCATCTGTTGCAAGCCGCAAGGAATTATGGCATTCAGACTTTCAGTATCAATGTGCTTATGACTAGGGGATGTCCAAAAAAAGTTATATCCAAACCGTCGAATTTTATTGTCGCGAGCATCTTCCAAAACATTGTCAAAACCAAGAGATAGCCGTTTTTCCAGAATTTTACCGAACATATTTTACCTTCCCATCTGTTGCACGCCGCAAGGAATTAAGGCATCAAGACTTTCAGTATCAATGTGCTTATGCCTAGGGGATGTCCAAAAAAAGTTATATCCAAACCGTCGAATTTTATTGTCGCGAGCATCTTCCAAAACATTGTCAAAACCAAGAGATAGCCGTTTTTCCAGAATTTTACCGAACATATTTTACCTTCCCATCTGTTGCACGCCGCAAGGAATTATGGCATTAAGACTTTCAGTATCAATGTGCTTATGCCTAGGGGATGTCCAAAAAAAGTTATATCCAAACCGTCGAATTTTATTGTCGCGAGCATCTTCCAAAACATTGTCAAAACCAAGAGATAGCCGTTTTTCCAGAATTTTACCGAACATATTTTACCTTCCCATCTGTTGCACGCCGCAAGGAATTAAGGCATCAAGACTTTCAGTATCAATGTGCTTATGCCTAGGGGATGTCCAAAAAAAGTTATATCCAAACCGTCG
Organism: Heterodera filipjevi; assembly: GCA_039877585.1. NCBI lineage: Eukaryota > Metazoa > Nematoda > Chromadorea > Rhabditida > Heteroderidae > Heterodera > Heterodera filipjevi. The sequence goes on along the minus strand of JBDPZO010000004.1, from coordinate 5,077,149 downwards.
AATTTTATTGTCGCGAGCATCTTCCAAAACATTGTCAAAACCAAGAGATAGCCGTTTTTCCAGAATTTTACCGAACATATTTTACCTTCCCATCTGTTGCACGCCGCAAGGAATTAAGGCATTCAAGACTTTCAGTATCAATGTGCTTATGCCTAGGGGATGTCCAAAAAAAGTTATATCCAAACCGTCCGAATTTTATTGTCGCGAGCATCTTCCAAAACATTGTCAAAACCAAGAGATAGCCGTTTTTCCAGAATTTTACCGAACATATTTTACCTTCCCATCTGTTGCACGCCGCAAGGAATTAGGCATCAAGACTTTCAGTATCAATGTGCTTATGCCTAGGGGATGTCCAAAAAAAGTTATATCCAAACCGTCGAATTTTATTGTCGCGAGCATCTTCCAAAACATTGTCAAAACCAAGAGATAGCCGTTTTTCCAGAATTTTACCGAACATATTTTACCTTCCCATCTGTTGCACGCCGCAAGGAATTAAGGCATCAAGACTTTCAGTATCAATGTGCTTATGCCTAGGGGATGTCCAAAAAAAGTTATATCCAAACCGCCGAATTTTATTGTCGCGAGCATCTTCCAAAACATTGTCAAAACCAAGAGATAGCCGTTTTTCCAGAATTTTACCGAACATATTTTACCTTCCCATCTGTTGCACGCCGCAAGGAATTATGGCATCAAGACTTTCAGTATCAATGTGCTTATGCCTAGGGGATGTCCAAAAAAAGTTATATCCAAACCGTCGAATTTTATTGTCGCGAGCATCTTCCAAAACATTGTCAAAACCAAGAGATAGCCGTTTTTCCAGAATTTTACCGAACATATTTTACCTTCCCATCTGTTGCACGCCGCAAGGAATTAAGGCATCAAGACTTTCAGTATCAATGTGCTTATGCCTAGGGGATGTCCAAAAAAAGTTATATCCAAACCGTCCGAATTTTATTGTCGCGAGCATCTTCCAAAACATTGTCAAAACCAAGAGATAGCCGTTTTTCCAGAATTTTACCGAACATATTTTACCTTCCCATCTGTTGCACGCCGCAAGGAATTAATGGCATCAAGACTTTCAGTATCAATGTGCTTATGCCTAGGGGATGTCCAAAAAAGTTATATCCAAACCGTCGAATTTTATTGTCGCGAGCATCTTCCAAAACATTGTCAAAACCAAGAGATAGCCGTTTTTCCAGAATTTTACCGAACATATTTTACCTTCCCATCTGTTGCACGCCGCAAGGAATTAATGGCATTCAAGACTTTCAGTATCAATGTGCTTATGCCTAGGGGATGTCCAAAAAAAGTTATATCCAAACCGTCGAATTTTATTGTCGCGAGCATCTTCCAAAACATTGTCAAAACCAAGAGATAGCCGTTTTTCCAGAATTTTACCGAACATATTTTACCTTCCCATCTGTTGCACGCCGCAAGGAATTAAGGCATCAAGACTTTCAGTATCAATGTGCTTATGCCTAGGGGATGTCCAAAAAAAGTTATATCCAAACCGTCGAATTTTATTGTCGCGAGCATCTTCCAAAACATTGTCAAAACCAAGAGATAGCCGTTTTTCCAGAATTTTACCGAACATATTTTACCTTCCCATCTGTTGCACGCCGCAAGGAATTAAGGCATCAAGACTTTCAGTATCAATGTGCTTATGCCTAGGGGATGTCCAAAAAAAGTTATATCCAAACCGTCGAATTTTATTGTCGCGAGCATCTTCCAAAACATTGTCAAAACCAAGAGATAGCCGTTTTTCCAGAATTTTACCGAACATATTTTACCTTCCCATCTGTTGCACGCCGCAAGGAATTAAGGCATCAAGACTTTCAGTATCAATGTGCTTATGCCTAGGGGATGTCCAAAAAAAGTTATATCCAAACCGTCGAATTTTATTGTCGCGAGCATCTTCCAAAACATTGTCAAAACCAAGAGATAGCCGTTTTTCCAGAATTTTACCGAACATATTTTACCTTCCCATCTGTTGCACGCCGCAAGGAATTATGGCATTAAGACTTTCAGTATCAATGTGCTTATGCCTAGGGGATGTCCAAAAAAAGTTATATCCAAACCGTCGAATTTTATTGTCGCGAGCATCTTCCAAAACATTGTCAAAACCAAGAGATAGCCGTTTTTCCAGAATTTTACCGAACATATTTTACCTTCCCATCTGTTGCACGCCGCAAGGAATTAAGGCATCAAGACTTTCAGTATCAATGTGCTTATGCCTAGGGGATGTCCAAAAAAAGTTATATCCAAACCGTCCGAATTTTATTGTCGCGAGCATCTTCCAAAACATTGTCAAAACCAAGAGATAGCCGTTTTTCCAGAATTTTACCGAACATATTTTACCTTCCCATCTGTTGCACGCCGCAAGGAATTAAGGCATCAAGACTTTCAGTATCAATGTGCTTATGCCTAGGGGATGTCCAAAAAAGTTATATCCAAACCGTCGAATTTTATTGTCGCGAGCATCTTCCAAAACATTGTCAAAACCAAGAGATAGCCGTTTTTCCAGAATTTTACCGAACATATTTTACCTTCCCATCTGTTGCACGCCGCAAGGAATTAAGGCATCAAGACTTTCAGTATCAATGTGCTTATGCCTAGGGGATGTCCAAAAAAAGTTATATCCAAACCGTCGAATTTTATTGTCGCGAGCATCTTCCAAAACATTGTCAAAACCAAGAGATAGCCGTTTTTCCAGAATTTTACCGAACATATTTTACCTTCCCATCTGTTGCACGCCGCAAGGAATTAAGGCATCAAGACTTTCAGTATCAATGTGCTTATGCCTAGGGGATGTCCAAAAAAGTTATATCCAAACCGTCCGAATTTTATTGTCGCGAGCATCTTCCAAAACATTGTCAAAACCAAGAGATAGCCGTTTTTCCAGAATTTTACCGAACATATTTTACCTTCCCATCTGTTGCACGCCGCAAGGAATTAAGGCATCAAGACTTTCAGTATCAATGTGCTTATGCCTAGGGGATGTCCAAAAAAAGTTATATCCAAACCGTCGAATTTTATTGTCGCGAGCATCTTCCAAAACATTGTCAAAACCAAGAGATAGCCGTTTTTCCAGAATTTTACCGAACATATTTTACCTTCCCATCTGTTGCACGCCGCAAGGAATTAAGGCATCAAGACTTTCAGTATCAATGTGCTTATGCCTAGGGGATGTCCAAAAAAAGTTATATCCAAACCGCCGAATTTTATTGTCGCGAGCATCTTCCAAAACATTGTCAAAACCAAGAGATAGCCGTTTTTCCAGAATTTTACCGAACATATTTTACCTTCCCATCTGTTGCACGCCGCAAGGAATTAAGGCATCAAGACTTTCAGTATCAATGTGCTTATGCCTAGGGGATGTCCAAAAAAAGTTATATCCAAACCGTCGAATTTTATTGTCGCGAGCATCTTCCAAAACATTGTCAAAACCAAGAGATAGCCGTTTTTCCAGAATTTTACCGAACATATTTTACCTTCCCATCTGTTGCACGCCGCAAGGAATTATGGCATTCAGACTTTCAGTATCAATGTGCTTATGCCTAGGGGATGTCCAAAAAAAGTTATATCCAAACCGTCGAATTTTATTGTCGCGAGCATCTTCCAAAACATTGTCAAAACCAAGAGATAGCCGTTTTTCCAGAATTTTACCGAACATATTTTACCTTCCCATCTGTTGCACGCCGCAAGGAATTAAGGCATCAAGACTTTCAGTATCAATGTGCTTATGCCTAGGGGATGTCCAAAAAAGTTATATCCAAACCGTCAAATTTTATTGTCGCGAGCATCTTCCAAAACATTGTCAAAACCAAGAGATAGCCGTTTTTCCAGAATTTTACCGAACATATTTTACCTTCCCATCTGTTGCACGCCGCAAGGAATTAAGGCATCAAGACTTTCAGTATCATCCAAACCGCCGAATTTTATTGTCGCGAGCATCTTCCAAAACATTGTCAAAACCAAGAGATAGCCGTTTTTCCAGAATTTTACCGAACATATTTTACCTTCCCATCTGTTGCACGCCGCAAGGAATTATGGCATTAAGACTTTCAGTATCAATGTGCTTATGCCTAGGGGATGCCCAAAAAAAGTTATATCCAAACCGCCGAATTTTATTGTCGCGAGCATCTTCCAAAACATTGTCAAAACCAAGAGATAGCCGTTTTTCCAGAATTTTACCGAACATATTTTACCTTCCCATCTGTTGCACGCCGCAAGGAATTATGGCATTCAAGACTTTCAGTATCAATGTGCTTATGCCTAGGGGATGTCCAAAAAAAGTTATATCCAAACCGTCGAATTTTATTGTCGCGAGCATCTTCCAAAACATTGTCAAAACCAAGAGATAGCCGTTTTTCCAGAATTTTACCGAACATATTTTACCTTCCCATCTGTTGCACGCCGCAAGGAATTAAGGCATCAAGACTTTCAGTATCAATGTGCTTATGCCTAGGGGATGTCCAAAAAAAGTTATATCCAAACCGCCGAATTTTATTGTCGCGAGCATCTTCCAAAACATTGTCAAAACCAAGAGATAGCCGTTTTTCCAGAATTTTACCGAACATATTTTACCTTCCCATCTGTTGCACGCCGCAAGGAATTAAGGCATCAAGACTTTCAGTATCAATGTGCTTATGCCTAGGGGATGTCCAAAAAAAGTTATATCCAAACCGTCCGAATTTTATTGTCGCGAGCATCTTCCAAAACATTGTCAAAACCAAGAGATAGCCGTTTTTCCAGAATTTTACCGAACATATTTTACCTTCCCATCTGTTGCACGCCGCAAGGAATTATGGCATTAAGACTTTCAGTATCAATGTGCTTATGCCTAGGGGATGTCCAAAAAAAGTTATATCCAAACCGTCGAATTTTATTGTCGCGAGCATCTTCCAAAACATTGTCAAAACCAAGAGATAGCCGTTTTTCCAGAATTTTACCGAACATATTTTACCTTCCCATCTGTTGCACGCCGCAAGGAATTATGGCATTAAGACTTTCAGTATCAATGTGCTTATGCCTAGGGGATGTCCAAAAAAGTTATATCCAAACCGTCCGAATTTTATTGTCGCGAGCATCTTCCAAAACATTGTCAAAACCAAGAGATAGCCGTTTTTCCAGAATTTTACCGAACATATTTTACCTTCCCATCTGTTGCACGCCGCAAGGAATTAAGGCATCAAGACTTTCAGTATCATCCAAACCGCCGAATTTTATTGTCGCGAGCATCTTCCAAAACATTGTCAAAACCAAGAGATAGCCGTTTTTCCAGAATTTTACCGAACATATTTTACCTTCCCATCTGTTGCACGCCGCAAGGAATTATGGCATTAAGACTTTCAGTATCAATGTGCTTATGCCTAGGGGATGTCCAAAAAAGTTATATCCAAACCGCCGAATTTTATTGTCGCGAGCATCTTCCAAAACATTGTCAAAACCAAGAGATAGCCGTTTTTCCAGAATTTTACCGAACATATTTTACCTTCCCATCTGTTGCACGCCGCAAGGAATTAAGGCATCAAGACTTTCAGTATCATCCAAACCGCCGAATTTTATTGTCGCGAGCATCTTCCAAAACATTGTCAAAACCAAGAGATAGCCGTTTTTCCAGAATTTTACCGAACATATTTTACCTTCCCATCTGTTGCACGCCGCAAGGAATTATGGCATTAAGACTTTCAGTATCAATGTGCTTATGCCTAGGGGATGTCCAAAAAAAGTTATATCCAAACCGTCCGAATTTTATTGTCGCGAGCATCTTCCAAAACATTGTCAAAACCAAGAGATAGCCGTTTTTCCAGAATTTTACCGAACATATTTTACCTTCCCATCTGTTGCACGCCGCAAGGAATTAATGGCATCAAGACTTTCAGTATCAATGTGCTTATGCCTAGGGGATGTCCAAAAAAAGTTATATCCAAACCGTCGAATTTTATTGTCGCGAGCATCTTCCAAAACATTGTCAAAACCAAGAGATAGCCGTTTTTCCAGAATTTTACCGAACATATTTTACCTTCCCATCTGTTGCACGCCGCAAGGAATTAAGGCATCAAGACTTTCAGTATCAATGTGCTTATGCCTAGGGGATGTCCAAAAAAAGTTATATCCAAACCGTCGAATTTTATTGTCGCGAGCATCTTCCAAAACATTGTCAAAACCAAGAGATAGCCGTTTTTCCAGAATTTTACCGAACATATTTTACCTTCCCATCTGTTGCACGCCGCAAGGAATTAAGGCATCAAGACTTTCAGTATCATCCAAACCGCCGAATTTTATTGTCGCGAGCATCTTCCAAAACATTGTCAAAACCAAGAGATAGCCGTTTTTCCAGAATTTTACCGAACATATTTTACCTTCCCATCTGTTGCACGCCGCAATGAATTATGGCATTAAGACTTTCAGTATCAATGTGCTTATGCCTAGGGGATGTCCAAAAAAATGTTATATCCAAACCGTCGAATTTTATTGTCGCGAGCATCTTCCAAAACATTGTCAAAACCAAGAGATAGCCGTTTTTCCAGAATTTTACCGAACATATTTTACCTTCCCATCTGTTGCACGCCGCAAGGAATTATGGCATTAAGACTTTCAGTATCAATGTGCTTATGCCTAGGGGATGTCCAAAAAAAGTTATATCCAAACCGTCCGAATTTTATTGTCGCGAGCATCTTCCAAAACATTGTCAAAACCAAGAGATAGCCGTTTTTCCAGAATTTTACCGAACATATTTTACCTTCCCATCTGTTGCACGCCGCAAGGAATTATGGCATTAAGACTTTCAGTATCAATGTGCTTATGCCTAGGGGATGTCCAAAAAAAGTTATATCCAAACCGCCGAATTTTATTGTCGCGAGCATCTTCCAAAACATTGTCAAAACCAAGAGATAGCCGTTTTTCCAGAATTTTACCGAACATATTTTACCTTCCCATCTGTTGCACGCCGCAAGGAATTATGGCATTAAGACTTTCAGTATCAATGTGCTTATGCCTAGGGGATGTCCAAAAAAAGTTATATCCAAACCGCCGAATTTTATTGTCGCGAGCATCTTCCAAAACATTGTCAAAACCAAGAGATAGCCGTTTTTCCAGAATTTTACCGAACATATTTTACCTTCCCATCTGTTGCACGCCGCAAGGAATTATGGCATCAAGACTTTCAGTATCAATGTGCTTATGCCTAGGGGATGTCCAAAAAAAGTTATATCCAAACCGTCCGAATTTTATTGTCGCGAGCATCTTCCAAAACATTGTCAAAACCAAGAGATAGCCGTTTTTCCAGAATTTTACCGAACATATTTTACCTTCCCATCTGTTGCACGCCGCAAGGAATTAAGGCATCAAGACTTTCAGTATCAATGTGCTTATGCCTAGGGGATGTCCCAAAAAAGTTATATCCAAACCGCCGAATTTTATTGTCGCGAGCATCTTCCAAAACATTGTCAAAACCAAGAGATAGCCGTTTTTCCAGAATTTTACCGAACATATTTTACCTTCCCATCTGTTGCACGCCGCAAGGAATTAAGGCATCAAGACTTTCAGTATCAATGTGCTTATGCCTAGGGGATGTCCAAAAAAGTTATATCCAAACCGTCGAATTTTATTGTCGCGAGCATCTTCCAAAACATTGTCAAAACCAAGAGATAGCCGTTTTTCCAGAATTTTACCGAACATATTTTACCTTCCCATCTGTTGCACGCCGCAAGGAATTATGGCATTAAGACTTTCAGTATCAATGTGCTTATGCCTAGGGGATGTCCAAAAAAAGTTATATCCAAACCGCCGAATTTTATTGTCGCGAGCATCTTCCAAAACATTGTCAAAACCAAGAGATAGCCGTTTTTCCAGAATTTTACCGAACATATTTTACCTTCCCATCTGTTGCACGCCGCAAGGAATTAAGGCATCAAGACTTTCAGTATCAATGTGCTTATGCCTAGGGGATGTCCAAAAAAAGTTATATCCAAACCGTCCGAATTTTATTGTCGCGAGCATCTTCCAAAACATTGTCAAAACCAAGAGATAGCCGTTTTTCCAGAATTTTACCGAACATATTTTACCTTCCCATCTGTTGCACGCCGCAAGGAATTAAGGCATCAAGACTTTCAGTATCAATGTGCTTATGCCTAGGGGATGTCCAAAAAAAGTTATATCCAAACCGTCGAATTTTATTGTCGCGAGCATCTTCCAAAACATTGTCAAAACCAAGAGATAGCCGTTTTTCCAGAATTTTACCGAACATATTTTACCTTCCCATCTGTTGCACGCCGCAAGGAATTATGGCATTCAGACTTTCAGTATCAATGTGCTTATGCCTAGGGGATGTCCAAAAAAAGTTATATCCAAACCGTCGAATTTTATTGTCGCGAGCATCTTCCAAAACATTGTCAAAACCAAGAGATAGCCGTTTTTCCAGAATTTTACCGAACATATTTTACCTTCCCATCTGTTGCACGCCGCAAGGAATTAAGGCATCAAGACTTTCAGTATCAATGTGCTTATGCCTAGGGGATGTCCCAAAAAAGTTATATCCAAACCGCCGAATTTTATTGTCGCGAGCATCTTCCAAAACATTGTCAAAACCAAGAGATAGCCGTTTTTCCAGAATTTTACCGAACATATTTTACCTTCCCATCTGTTGCACGCCGCAAGGAATTATGGCATTAAGACTTTCAGTATCAATGTGCTTATGCCTAGGGGATGTCCAAAAAAGTTATATCCAAACCGCCGAATTTTATTGTCGCGAGCATCTTCCAAAACATTGTCAAAACCAAGAGATAGCCGTTTTTCCAGAATTTTACCGAACATATTTTACCTTCCCATCTGTTGCACGCCGCAAGGAATTATGGCATCAAGACTTTCAGTATCAATGTGCTTATGCCTAGGGGATGTCCCAAAAAAGTTATATCCAAACCGCCGAATTTTATTGTCGCGAGCATCTTCCAAAACATTGTCAAAACCAAGAGATAGCCGTTTTTCCAGAATTTTACCGAACATATTTTACCTTCCCATCTGTTGCACGCCGCAAGGAATTATGGCATTAAGACTTTCAGTATCAATGTGCTTATGCCTAGGGGATGTCCAAAAAAAGTTATATCCAAACCGTCGAATTTTATTGTCGCGAGCATCTTCCAAAACATTGTCAAAACCAAGAGATAGCCGTTTTTCCAGAATTTTACCGAACATATTTTACCTTCCCATCTGTTGCACGCCGCAAGGAATTATGGCATTAAGACTTTCAGTATCAATGTGCTTATGCCTAGGGGATGTCCAAAAAAAGTTATATCCAAACCGTCCGAATTTTATTGTCGCGAGCATCTTCCAAAACATTGTCAAAACCAAGAGATAGCCGTTTTTCCAGAATTTTACCGAACATATTTTACCTTCCCATCTGTTGCACGCCGCAAGGAATTAAGGCATCAAGACTTTCAGTATCAATGTGCTTATGCCTAGGGGATGTCCAAAAAAAGTTATATCCAAACCGTCGAATTTTATTGTCGCGAGCATCTTCCAAAACATTGTCAAAACCAAGAGATAGCCGTTTTTCCAGAATTTTACCGAACATATTTTACCTTCCCATCTGTTGCACGCCGCAAGGAATTAAGGCATCAAGACTTTCAGTATCAATGTGCTTATGCCTAGGGGATGTCCCAAAAAAGTTATATCCAAACCGCCGAATTTTATTGTCGCGAGCATCTTCCAAAACATTGTCAAAACCAAGAGATAGCCGTTTTTCCAGAATTTTACCGAACATATTTTACCTTCCCATCTGTTGCACGCCGCAAGGAATTAAGGCATCAAGACTTTCAGTATCAATGTGCTTATGCCTAGGGGATGTCCAAAAAAAGTTATATCCAAACCGTCGAATTTTATTGTCGCGAGCATCTTCCAAAACATTGTCAAAACCAAGAGATAGCCGTTTTTCCAGAATTTTACCGAACATATTTTACCTTCCCATCTGTTGCACGCCGCAAGGAATTAATGGCATCAAGACTTTCAGTATCAATGTGCTTATGCCTAGGGGATGTCCAAAAAAAGTTATATCCAAACCGCCGAATTTTATTGTCGCGAGCATCTTCCAAAACATTGTCAAAACCAAGAGATAGCCGTTTTTCCAGAATTTTACCGAACATATTTTACCTTCCCATCTGTTGCACGCCGCAAGGAATTATGGCATTAAGACTTTCAGTATCAATGTGCTTATGCCTAGGGGATGTCCAAAAAAGTTATATCCAAACCGCCGAATTTTATTGTCGCGAGCATCTTCCAAAACATTGTCAAAACCAAGAGATAGCCGTTTTTCCAGAATTTTACCGAACATATTTTACCTTCCCATCTGTTGCACGCCGCAAGGAATTATGGCATTAAGACTTTCAGTATCAATGTGCTTATGCCTAGGGGATGTCCAAAAAAGTTATATCCAAACCGCCGAATTTTATTGTCGCGAGCATCTTCCAAAACATTGTCAAAACCAAGAGATAGCCGTTTTTCCAGAATTTTACCGAACATATTTTACCTTCCCATCTGTTGCACGCCGCAAGGAATTAAGGCATCAAGACTTTCAGTATCATCCAAACCGCCGAATTTTATTGTCGCGAGCATCTTCCAAAACATTGTCAAAACCAAGAGATAGCCGTTTTTCCAGAATTTTACCGAACATATTTTACCTTCCCATCTGTTGCACGCCGCAAGGAATTAAGGCATCAAGACTTTCAGTATCAATGTGCTTATGCCTAGGGGATGTCCAAAAAAAGTTATATCCAAACCGCCGAATTTTATTGTCGCGAGCATCTTCCAAAACATTGTCAAAACCAAGAGATAGCCGTTTTTCCAGAATTTTACCGAACATATTTTACCTTCCCATCTGTTGCACGCCGCAAGGAATTAAGGCATCAAGACTTTCAGTATCAATGTGCTTATGCCTAGGGGATGTCCCAAAAAAGTTATATCCAAACCGCCGAATTTTATTGTCGCGAGCATCTTCCAAAACATTGTCAAAACCAAGAGATAGCCGTTTTTCCAGAATTTTACCGAACATATTTTACCTTCCCATCTGTTGCACGCCGCAAGGAATTAATGGCATCAAGACTTTCAGTATCAATGTGCTTATGCCTAGGGGATGTCCAAAAAAGTTATATCCAAACCGTCGAATTTTATTGTCGCGAGCATCTTCCAAAACATTGTCAAAACCAAGAGATAGCCGTTTTTCCAGAATTTTACCGAACATATTTTACCTTCCCATCTGTTGCACGCCGCAAGGAATTATGGCATTAAGACTATCAGTATCAATGTGCTTATGCCTAGGGGATGTCCAAAAAAGTTATATCCAAACCGCCGAATTTTATTGTCGCGAGCATCTTCCAAAACATTGTCAAAACCAAGAGATAGCCGTTTTTCCAGAATTTTACCGAACATATTTTACCTTCCCATCTGTTGCACGCCGCAAGGAATTAATGGCATCAAGACTTTCAGTATCAATGTGCTTATGCCTAGGGGATGTCCAAAAAAAGTTATATCCAAACCGCCGAATTTTATTGTCGCGAGCATCTTCCAAAACATTGTCAAAACCAAGAGATAGCCGTTTTTCCAGAATTTTACCGAACATATTTTACCTTCCCATCTGTTGCACGCCGCAAGGAATTATGGCATTAAGACTATCAGTATCAATGTGCTTATGCCTAGGGGATGTCCAAAAAAGTTATATCCAAACCGCCGAATTTTATTGTCGCGAGCATCTTCCAAAACATTGTCAAAACCAAGAGATAGCCGTTTTTCCAGAATTTTACCGAACATATTTTACCTTCCCATCTGTTGCACGCCGCAAGGAATTAAGGCATCAAGACTTTCAGTATCAATGTGCTTATGCCTAGGGGATGTCCCAAAAAAGTTATATCCAAACCGCCGAATTTTATTGTCGCGAGCATCTTCCAAAACATTGTCAAAACCAAGAGATAGCCGTTTTTCCAGAATTTTACCGAACATATTTTACCTTCCCATCTGTTGCACGCCGCAAGGAATTAAGGCATCAAGACTTTCAGTATCATCCAAACCGCCGAATTTTATTGTCGCGAGCATCTTCCAAAACATTGTCAAAACCAAGAGATAGCCGTTTTTCCAGAATTTTACCGAACATATTTTACCTTCCCATCTGTTGCACGCCGCAAGGAATTAAGGCATCAAGACTTTCAGTATCAATGTGCTTATGCCTAGGGGATGTCCCAAAAAAGTTATATCCAAACCGCCGAATTTTATTGTCGCGAGCATCTTCCAAAACATTGTCAAAACCAAGAGATAGCCGTTTTTCCAGAATTTTACCGAACATATTTTACCTTCCCATCTGTTGCACGCCGCAAGGAATTAAGGCATCAAGACTTTCAGTATCATCCAAACCGCCGAATTTTATTGTCGCGAGCATCTTCCAAAACATTGTCAAAACCAAGAGATAGCCGTTTTTCCAGAATTTTACCGAACATATTTTACCTTCCCATCTGTTGCACGCCGCAAGGAATTAAGGCATCAAGACTTTCAGTATCATCCAAACCGCCGAATTTTATTGTCGCGAGCATCTTCCAAAACATTGTCAAAACCAAGAGATAGCCGTTTTTCCAGAATTTTACCGAACATATTTTACCTTCCCATCTGTTGCACGCCGCAAGGAATTAATGGCATCAAGACTTTCAGTATCAATGTGCTTATGCCTAGGGGATGTCCAAAAAAGTTATATCCAAACCGCCGAATTTTATTGTCGCGAGCATCTTCCAAAACATTGTCAAAACCAAGAGATAGCCGTTTTTCCAGAATTTTACCGAACATATTTTACCTTCCCATCTGTTGCACGCCGCAAGGAATTAATGGCATCAAGACTTTCAGTATCAATGTGCTTATGCCTAGGGGATGTCCAAAAAAAGTTATATCCAAACCGTCGAATTTTATTGTCGCGAGCATCTTCCAAAACATTGTCAAAACCAAGAGATAGCCGTTTTTCCAGAATTTTACCGAACATATTTTACCTTCCCATCTGTTGCACGCCGCAAGGAATTAAGGCATCAAGACTTTCAGTATCATCCAAACCGCCGAATTTTATTGTCGCGAGCATCTTCCAAAACATTGTCAAAACCAAGAGATAGCCGTTTTTCCAGAATTTTACCGAACATATTTTACCTTCCCATCTGTTGCACGCCGCAAGGAATTAAGGCATCAAGACTTTCAGTATCAATGTGCTTATGCCTAGGGGATGTCCAAAAAAAGTTATATCCAAACCGTCGAATTTTATTGTCGCGAGCATCTTCCAAAACATTGTCAAAACCAAGAGATAGCCGTTTTTCCAGAATTTTACCGAACATATTTTACCTTCCCATCTGTTGCACGCCGCAAGGAATTAAGGCATCAAGACTTTCAGTATCAATGTGCTTATGCCTAGGGGATGTCCCAAAAAAGTTATATCCAAACCGCCGAATTTTATTGTCGCGAGCATCTTCCAAAACATTGTCAAAACCAAGAGATAGCCGTTTTTCCAGAATTTTACCGAACATATTTTACCTTCCCATCTGTTGCACGCCGCAAGGAATTAAGGCATCAAGACTTTCAGTATCAATGTGCTTATGCCTAGGGGATGTCCAAAAAAAGTTATATCCAAACCGTCGAATTTTATTGTCGCGAGCATCTTCCAAAACATTGTCAAAACCAAGAGATAGCCGTTTTTCCAGAATTTTACCGAACATATTTTACCTTCCCATCTGTTGCACGCCGCAAGGAATTAAGGCATCAAGACTTTCAGTATCATCCAAACCGCCGAATTTTATTGTCGCGAGCATCTTCCAAAACATTGTCAAAACCAAGAGATAGCCGTTTTTCCAGAATTTTACCGAACATATTTTACCTTCCCATCTGTTGCACGCCGCAAGGAATTAATGGCATCAAGACTTTCAGTATCAATGTGCTTATGCCTAGGGGATGTCCAAAAAAAGTTATATCCAAACCGTCGAATTTTATTGTCGCGAGCATCTTCCAAAACATTGTCAAAACCAAGAGATAGCCGTTTTTCCAGAATTTTACCGAACATATTTTACCTTCCCATCTGTTGCACGCCGCAAGGAATTAATGGCATTCAAGACTTTCAGTATCAATGTGCTTATGCCTAGGGGATGTCCAAAAAAAGTTATATCCAAACCGTCGAATTTTATTGTCGCGAGCATCTTCCAAAACATTGTCAAAACCAAGAGATAGCCGTTTTTCCAGAATTTTACCGAACATATTTTACCTTCCCATCTGTTGCACGCCGCAAGGAATTAATGGCATCAAGACTTTCAGTATCAATGTGCTTATGCCTAGGGGATGTCCAAAAAAGTTATATCCAAACCGTCCGAATTTTATTGTCGCGAGCATCTTCCAAAACATTGTCAAAACCAAGAGATAGCCGTTTTTCCAGAATTTTACCGAACATATTTTACCTTCCCATCTGTTGCACGCCGCAAGGAATTAAGGCATCAAGACTTTCAGTATCAATGTGCTTATGCCTAGGGGATGTCCAAAAAAGTTATATCCAAACCGCCGAATTTTATTGTCGCGAGCATCTTCCAAAACATTGTCAAAACCAAGAGATAGCCGTTTTTCCAGAATTTTACCGAACATATTTTACCTTCCCATCTGTTGCACGCCGCAAGGAATTATGGCATTAAGACTATCAGTATCAATGTGCTTATGCCTAGGGGATGTCCAAAAAAGTTATATCCAAACCGCCGAATTTTATTGTCGCGAGCATCTTCCAAAACATTGTCAAAACCAAGAGATAGCCGTTTTTCCAGAATTTTACCGAACATATTTTACCTTCCCATCTGTTGCACGCCGCAAGGAATTAAGGCATCAAGACTTTCAGTATCAATGTGCTTATGCCTAGGGGATGTCCAAAAAAAGTTATATCCAAACCGTCGAATTTTATTGTCGCGAGCATCTTCCAAAACATTGTCAAAACCAAGAGATAGCCGTTTTTCCAGAATTTTACCGAACATATTTTACCTTCCCATCTGTTGCACGCCGCAAGGAATTATGGCATTCAAGACTTTCAGTATCAATGTGCTTATGCCTAGGGGATGTCCAAAAAAGTTATATCCAAACCGCCGAATTTTATTGTCGCGAGCATCTTCCAAAACATTGTCAAAACCAAGAGATAGCCGTTTTTCCAGAATTTTACCGAACATATTTTACCTTCCCATCTGTTGCACGCCGCAAGGAATTAAGGCATCAAGACTTTCAGTATCATCCAAACCGCCGAATTTTATTGTCGCGAGCATCTTCCAAAACATTGTCAAAACCAAGAGATAGCCGTTTTTCCAGAATTTTACCGAACATATTTTACCTTCCCATCTGTTGCACGCCGCAAGGAATTAAGGCATCAAGACTTTCAGTATCAATGTGCTTATGCCTAGGGGATGTCCAAAAAAAGTTATATCCAAACCGCCGAATTTTATTGTCGCGAGCATCTTCCAAAACATTGTCAAAACCAAGAGATAGCCGTTTTTCCAGAATTTTACCGAACATATTTTACCTTCCCATCTGTTGCACGCCGCAAGGAATTAAGGCATCAAGACTTTCAGTATCAATGTGCTTATGCCTAGGGGATGTCCAAAAAAGTTATATCCAAACCGACGAATTTTATTGTCGCGAGCATCTTCCAAAACATTGTCAAAACCAAGAGATAGCCGTTTTTCCAGAATTTTACCGAACATATTTTACCTTCCCATCTGTTGCACGCCGCAAGGAATTAAGGCATCAAGACTTTCAGTATCAATGTGCTTATGCCTAGGGGATGTCCCAAAAAAGTTATATCCAAACCGTCCGAATTTTATTGTCGCGAGCATCTTCCAAAACATTGTCAAAACCAAGAGATAGCCGTTTTTCCAGAATTTTACCGAACATATTTTACCTTCCCATCTGTTGCACGCCGCAAGGAATTATGGCATCAAGACTTTCAGTATCAATGTGCTTATGCCTAGGGGATGTCCAAAAAAAGTTATATCCAAACCGTCGAATTTTATTGTCGCGAGCATCTTCCAAAACATTGTCAAAACCAAGAGATAGCCGTTTTTCCAGAATTTTACCGAACATATTTTACCTTCCCATCTGTTGCACGCCGCAAGGAATTAAGGCATCAAGACTTTCAGTATCAATGTGCTTATGCCTAGGGGATGTCCAAAAAAGTTATATCCAAACCGTCCGAATTTTATTGTCGCGAGCATCTTCCAAAACATTGTCAAAACCAAGAGATAGCCGTTTTTCCAGAATTTTACCGAACATATTTTACCTTCCCATCTGTTGCACGCCGCAAGGAATTAAGGCATCAAGACTTTCAGTATCAATGTGCTTATGCCTAGGGGATGTCCAAAAAAGTTATATCCAAACCGTCCGAATTTTATTGTCGCGAGCATCTTCCAAAACATTGTCAAAACCAAGAGATAGCCGTTTTTCCAGAATTTTACCGAACATATTTTACCTTCCCATCTGTTGCACGCCGCAAGGAATTAAGGCATCAAGACTTTCAGTATCAATGTGCTTATGCCTAGGGGATGTCCCAAAAAAGTTATATCCAAACCGTCCGAATTTTATTGTCGCGAGCATCTTCCAAAACATTGTCAAAACCAAGAGATAGCCGTTTTTCCAGAATTTTACCGAACATATTTTACCTTCCCATCTGTTGCACGCCGCAAGGAATTAAGGCATCAAGACTTTCAGTATCAATGTGCTTATGCCTAGGGGATGTCCAAAAAAAGTTATATCCAAACCGTCGAATTTTATTGTCGCGAGCATCTTCCAAAACATTGTCAAAACCAAGAGATAGCCGTTTTTCCAGAATTTTACCGAACATATTTTACCTTCCCATCTGTTGCACGCCGCAAGGAATTATGGCATTAAGACTTTCAGTATCAATGTGCTTATGCCTAGGGGATGTCCCAAAAAAGTTATATCCAAACCGCCGAATTTTATTGTCGCGAGCATCTTCCAAAACATTGTCAAAACCAAGAGATAGCCGTTTTTCCAGAATTTTACCGAACATATTTTACCTTCCCATCTGTTGCACGCCGCAATGAATTATGGCATTAAGACTTTCAGTATCAATGTGCTTATGCCTAGGGGATGTCCAAAAAAATGTTATATCCAAACCGTCGAATTTTATTGTCGCGAGCATCTTCCAAAACATTGTCAAAACCAAGAGATAGCCGTTTTTCCAGAATTTTACCGAACATATTTTACCTTCCCATCTGTTGCACGCCGCAAGGAATTAAGGCATCAAGACTTTCAGTATCATCCAAACCGCCGAATTTTATTGTCGCGAGCATCTTCCAAAACATTGTCAAAACCAAGAGATAGCCGTTTTTCCAGAATTTTACCGAACATATTTTACCTTCCCATCTGTTGCACGCCGCAAGGAATTAATGGCATCAAGACTTTCAGTATCAATGTGCTTATGCCTAGGGGATGTCCAAAAAAGTTATATCCAAACCGTCGAATTTTATTGTCGCGAGCATCTTCCAAAACATTGTCAAAACCAAGAGATAGCCGTTTTTCCAGAATTTTACCGAACATATTTTACCTTCCCATCTGTTGCACGCCGCAAGGAATTAAGGCATCAAGACTTTCAGTATCATCCAAACCGCCGAATTTTATTGTCGCGAGCATCTTCCAAAACATTGTCAAAACCAAGAGATAGCCGTTTTTCCAGAATTTTACCGAACATATTTTACCTTCCCATCTGTTGCACGCCGCAAGGAATTATGGCATTAAGACTTTCAGTATCAATGTGCTTATGCCTAGGGGATGTCCAAAAAAAGTTATATCCAAACCGTCGAATTTTATTGTCGCGAGCATCTTCCAAAACATTGTCAAAACCAAGAGATAGCCGTTTTTCCAGAATTTTACCGAACATATTTTACCTTCCCATCTGTTGCACGCCGCAAGGAATTAAGGCATCAAGACTTTCAGTATCAATGTGCTTATGCCTAGGGGATGTCCCAAAAAAGTTATATCCAAACCGCCGAATTTTATTGTCGCGAGCATCTTCCAAAACATTGTCAAAACCAAGAGATAGCCGTTTTTCCAGAATTTTACCGAACATATTTTACCTTCCCATCTGTTGCACGCCGCAAGGAATTATGGCATTAAGACTTTCAGTATCAATGTGCTTATGCCTAGGGGATGTCCAAAAAAAGTTATATCCAAACCGTCGAATTTTATTGTCGCGAGCATCTTCCAAAACATTGTCAAAACCAAGAGATAGCCGTTTTTCCAGAATTTTACCGAACATATTTTACCTTCCCATCTGTTGCACGCCGCAAGGAATTAATGGCATCAAGACTTTCAGTATCAATGTGCTTATGCCTAGGGGATGTCCAAAAAAAGTTATATCCAAACCGCCGAATTTTATTGTCGCGAGCATCTTCCAAAACATTGTCAAAACCAAGAGATAGCCGTTTTTCCAGAATTTTACCGAACATATTTTACCTTCCCATCTGTTGCACGCCGCAAGGAATTATGGCATTAAGACTTTCAGTATCAATGTGCTTATGCCTAGGGGATGTCCAAAAAAAGTTATATCCAAACCGTCGAATTTTATTGTCGCGAGCATCTTCCAAAACATTGTCAAAACCAAGAGATAGCCGTTTTTCCAGAATTTTACCGAACATATTTTACCTTCCCATCTGTTGCACGCCGCAAGGAATTAAGGCATCAAGACTTTCAGTATCATCCAAACCGCCGAATTTTATTGTCGCGAGCATCTTCCAAAACATTGTCAAAACCAAGAGATAGCCGTTTTTCCAGAATTTTACCGAACATATTTTACCTTCCCATCTGTTGCACGCCGCAAGGAATTATGGCATTAAGACTTTCAGTATCAATGTGCTTATGCCTAGGGGATGTCCCAAAAAAGTTATATCCAAACCGCCGAATTTTATTGTCGCGAGCATCTTCCAAAACATTGTCAAAACCAAGAGATAGCCGTTTTTCCAGAATTTTACCGAACATATTTTACCTTCCCATCTGTTGCACGCCGCAAGGAATTAAGGCATCAAGACTTTCAGTATCAATGTGCTTATGCCTAGGGGATGTCCCAAAAAAGTTATATCCAAACCGTCGAATTTTATTGTCGCGAGCATCTTCCAAAACATTGTCAAAACCAAGAGATAGCCGTTTTTCCAGAATTTTACCGAACATATTTTACCTTCCCATCTGTTGCACGCCGCAAGGAATTATGGCATTCAGACTTTCAGTATCAATGTGCTTATGCCTAGGGGATGTCCAAAAAAAGTTATATCCAAACCGTCGAATTTTATTGTCGCGAGCATCTTCCAAAACATTGTCAAAACCAAGAGATAGCCGTTTTTCCAGAATTTTACCGAACATATTTTACCTTCCCATCTGTTGCACGCCGCAAGGAATTATGGCATTAAGACTTTCAGTATCAATGTGCTTATGCCTAGGGGATGTCCAAAAAAGTTATATCCAAACCGCCAAATTTTATTGTCGCGAGCATCTTCCAAAACATTGTCAAAACCAAGAGATAGCCGTTTTTCCAGAATTTTACCGAACATATTTTACCTTCCCATCTGTTGCACGCCGCAAGGAATTATGGCATTCAGACTTTCAGTATCAATGTGCTTATGCCTAGGGGATGTCCAAAAAAAGTTATATCCAAACCGTCGAATTTTATTGTCGCGAGCATCTTCCAAAACATTGTCAAAACCAAGAGATAGCCGTTTTTCCAGAATTTTACCGAACATATTTTACCTTCCCATCTGTTGCACGCCGCAAGGAATTATGGCATTCATACTTTCAGTATCAATGTGCTTATGCCTAGGGGATGTCCAAAAAAGTTATATCCAAACCGCCGAATTTTATTGTCGCGAGCATCTTCCAAAACATTGTCAAAACCAAGAGATAGCCGTTTTTCCAGAATTTTACCGAACATATTTTACCTTCCCATCTGTTGCACGCCGCAAGGAATTAAGGCATCAAGACTTTCAGTATCAATGTGCTTATGCCTAGGGGATGTCCCAAAAAAGTTATATCCAAACCGCCGAATTTTATTGTCGCGAGCATCTTCCAAAACATTGTCAAAACCAAGAGATAGCCGTTTTTCCAGAATTTTACCGAACATATTTTACCTTCCCATCTGTTGCACGCCGCAAGGAATTAAGGCATCAAGACTTTCAGTATCAATGTGCTTATGCCTAGGGGATGTCCCAAAAAAGTTATATCCAAACCGCCGAATTTTATTGTCGCGAGCATCTTCCAAAACATTGTCAAAACCAAGAGATAGCCGTTTTTCCAGAATTTTACCGAACATATTTTACCTTCCCATCTGTTGCACGCCGCAAGGAATTATGGCATTAAGACTTTCAGTATCAATGTGCTTATGCCTAGGGGATGTCCAAAAAAGTTATATCCAAACCGTCGAATTTTATTGTCGCGAGCATCTTCCAAAACATTGTCAAAACCAAGAGATAGCCGTTTTTCCAGAATTTTACCGAACATATTTTACCTTCCCATCTGTTGCACGCCGCAAGGAATTAAGGCATCAAGACTTTCAGTATCATCCAAACCGCCGAATTTTATTGTCGCGAGCATCTTCCAAAACATTGTCAAAACCAAGAGATAGCCGTTTTTCCAGAATTTTACCGAACATATTTTACCTTCCCATCTGTTGCACGCCGCAAGGAATTATGGCATTAAGACTTTCAGTATCAATGTGCTTATGCCTAGGGGATGTCCAAAAAAGTTATATCCAAACCGCCGAATTTTATTGTCGCGAGCATCTTCCAAAACATTGTCAAAACCAAGAGATAGCCGTTTTTCCAGAATTTTACCGAACATATTTTACCTTCCCATCTGTTGCACGCCGCAAGGAATTATGGCATTCATACTTTCAGTATCAATGTGCTTATGCCTAGGGGATGTCCCAAAAAAGTTATATCCAAACCGCCGAATTTTATTGTCGCGAGCATCTTCCAAAACATTGTCAAAACCAAGAGATAGCCGTTTTTCCAGAATTTTACCGAACATATTTTACCTTCCCATCTGTTGCACGCCGCAAGGAATTAAGGCATCAAGACTTTCAGTATCAATGTGCTTATGCCTAGGGGATGTCCAAAAAAGTTATATCCAAACCGTCGAATTTTATTGTCGCGAGCATCTTCCAAAACATTGTCAAAACCAAGAGATAGCCGTTTTTCCAGAATTTTACCGAACATATTTTACCTTCCCATCTGTTGCACGCCGCAAGGAATTATGGCATTAAGACTTTCAGTATCAATGTGCTTATGCCTAGGGGATGTCCAAAAAAGTTATATCCAAACCGTCGAATTTTATTGTCGCGAGCATCTTCCAAAACATTGTCAAAACCAAGAGATAGCCGTTTTCCAGAATTTTACCGAACATATTTTACCTTCCCATCTGTTGCACGCCGCAATGAATTATGGCATTAAGACTTTCAGTATCAATGTGCTTATGCCTAGGGGATGTCCCTAAAAAGTTATATCCAAACCGCCGAATTTTATTGTCGCGAGCATCTTACAAAACATTGTCAAAACCAAGAGATAGCCGTTTTTCCAGAATTTTACCGAACATATTTTACCTTCCCATCTGTTGCACGCCGCAAGGAATTAATGGCATTCAAGACTTTCAGTATCAATGTGCTTATGCCTAGGGGATGTCCAAAAAAGTTATATCCAAACCGTCGAATTTTATTGTCGCGAGCATCTTCCAAAACATTGTCAAAACCAAGAGATAGCCGTTTTTCCAGAATTTTACCGAACATATTTTACCTTCCCATCTGTTGCACGCCGCAAGGAATTATGGCATTCATACTTTCAGTATCAATGTGCTTATGCCTAGGGGATGTCCCAAAAAAGTTATATCCAAACCGTCGAATTTTATTGTCGCGAGCATCTTCCAAAACATTGTCAAAACCAAGAGATAGCCGTTTTTCCAGAATTTTACCGAACATATTTTACCTTCCCATCTGTTGCACGCCGCAAGGAATTAAGGCATCAAGACTTTCAGTATCAATGTGCTTATGCCTAGGGGATGTCCCAAAAAAGTTATATCCAAACCGCCGAATTTTATTGTCGCGAGCATCTTCCAAAACATTGTCAAAACCAAGAGATAGCCGTTTTTCCAGAATTTTACCGAACATATTTTACCTTCCCATCTGTTGCACGCCGCAAGGAATTATGGCATTCATACTTTCAGTATCAATGTGCTTATGCCTAGGGGATGTCCAAAAAAAATTATATCCAAACCGTCGAATTTTATTGTCGCGAGCATCTTCCAAAACATTGTCAAAACCAAGAGATAGCCGTTTTTCCAGAATTTTACCGAACATATTTTACCTTCCCATCTGTTGCACGCCGCAAGGAATTATGGCATTCATACTTTCAGTATCAATGTGCTTATGCCTAGGGGATGTCCAAAAAAGTTATATCCAAACCGCCGAATTTTATTGTCGCGAGCATCTTCCAAAACATTGTCAAAACCAAGAGATAGCCGTTTTTCCAGAATTTTACCGAACATATTTTACCTTCCCATCTGTTGCACGCCGCAAGGAATTAAGGCATCAAGACTTTCAGTATCAATGTGCTTATGCCTAGGGGATGTCCCAAAAAAGTTATATCCAAACCGCCGAATTTTATTGTCGCGAGCATCTTCCAAAACATTGTCAAAACCAAGAGATAGCCGTTTTTCCAGAATTTTACCGAACATATTTTACCTTCCCATCTGTTGCACGCCGCAAGGAATTATGGCATTCATACTTTCAGTATCAATGTGCTTATGCCTAGGGGATGTCCAAAAAAAATTATATCCAAACCGTCGAATTTTATTGTCGCGAGCATCTTCCAAAACATTGTCAAAACCAAGAGATAGCCGTTTTTCCAGAATTTTACCGAACATATTTTACCTTCCCATCTGTTGCACGCCGCAAGGAATTAAGGCATCAAGACTTTCAGTATCATCCAAACCGCCGAATTTTATTGTCGCGAGCATCTTCCAAAACATTGTCAAAACCAAGAGATAGCCGTTTTTCCAGAATTTTACCGAACATATTTTACCTTCCCATCTGTTGCACGCCGCAAGGAATTAAGGCATCAAGACTTTCAGTATCAATGTGCTTATGCCTAGGGGATGTCCCAAAAAAGTTATATCCAAACCGCCGAATTTTATTGTCGCGAGCATCTTCCAAAACATTGTCAAAACCAAGAGATAGCCGTTTTTCCAGAATTTTACCGAACATATTTTACCTTCCCATCTGTTGCACGCCGCAAGGAATTATGGCATTCATACTTTCAGTATCAATGTGCTTATGCCTAGGGGATGTCCAAAAAAGTTATATCCAAACCGTCGAATTTTATTGTCGCGAGCATCTTCCAAAACATTGTCAAAACCAAGAGATAGCCGTTTTTCCAGAATTTTACCGAACATATTTTACCTTCCCATCTGTTGCACGCCGCAAGGAATTATGGCATTAAGACTTTCAGTATCAATGTGCTTATGCCTAGGGGATGTCCCAAAAAAGTTATATCCAAACCGCCGAATTTTATTGTCGCGAGCATCTTCCAAAACATTGTCAAAACCAAGAGATAGCCGTTTTTCCAGAATTTTACCGAACATATTTTACCTTCCCATCTGTTGCACGCCGCAAGGAATTATGGCATTCAGACTTTCAGTATCAATGTGCTTATGCCTAGGGGATGTCCAAAAAAAGTTATATCCAAACCGTCGAATTTTATTGTCGCGAGCATCTTCCAAAACATTGTCAAAACCAAGAGATAGCCGTTTTTCCAGAATTTTACCGAACATATTTTACCTTCCCATCTGTTGCACGCCGCAAGGAATTATGGCATTAAGACTTTCAGTATCAATGTGCTTATGCCTAGGGGATGTCCAAAAAAGTTATATCCAAACCGCCGAATTTTATTGTCGCGAGCATCTTCCAAAACATTGTCAAAACCAAGAGATAGCCGTTTTTCCAGAATTTTACCGAACATATTTTACCTTCCCATCTGTTGCACGCCGCAAGGAATTATGGCATTCATACTTTCAGTATCAATGTGCTTATGCCTAGGGGATGTCCAAAAAAAATTATATCCAAACCGTCGAATTTTATTGTCGCGAGCATCTTCCAAAACATTGTCAAAACCAAGAGATAGCGTTTTTCCAGAATTTTACCGAACATATTTTACCTTCCCATCTGTTGCACGCCGCAAGGAATTATGGCATTCATACTTTCAGTATCAATGTGCTTATGCCTAGGGGATGTCCAAAAAAAATTATATCCAAACCGTCGAATTTTATTGTCGCGAGCATCTTCCAAATATCTCTTGGTTTTGACAATGTTTTGGAAGATGCTCGCGACAATAAAATTCGACGATTTGGATATAATTTTTTTTGGACATCCCCTAGGCATAAGCACATTGATACTGAAAGTCTTGATGCCTTAATTCCTTGCGGCGTGCAACAGATGGGAAGGTAAAATATGTTCGGTAAAATTCTGGAAAAACGGCTATCTCTTGGTTTTGACAATGTTTTGGAAGATGCTCGCGACAATAAAATTCGGCGGTTTGGATATAACTTTTTTGGACATCCCCTAGGCATAAGCACATTGATACTGAAAGTCTTAATGCCTTAATTCCTTGCGGCGTGCAACAGATGGGAAGGTAAAATATGTTCGGTAAAATTCTGGAAAAACGGCTATCTCTTGGTTTTGACAATGTTTTGGAAGATGCTCGCGACAATAAAATTTGGCGGTTTGGATATAACTTTTTTGGACATCCCCTAGGCATAAGCACATTGATACTGAAAGTCTTGAATGCCATAATTCCTTGCGGCGTGCAACAGATGGGAAGGTAAAATATGTTCGGTAAAATTCTGGAAAAACGGCTATCTCTTGGTTTTGACAATGTTTTGGAAGATGCTCGCGACAATAAAATTCGACGGTTTGGATATAACTTTTTTTTGGACATCCCCTAGGCATAAGCACATTGATACTGAAAGTCTTGATGCCTTAATTCCTTGCGGCGTGCAACAGATGGGAAGGTAAAATATGTTCGGTAAAATTCTGGAAAAACGGCTATCTCTTGGTTTTGACAATGTTTTGGAAGATGCTCGCGACAATAAAATTCGGCGGTTTGGATATAACTTTTTTTGGACATCCCCTAGGCATAAGCACATTGATACTGAAAGTCTTGATGCCTTAATTCCTTGCGGCGTGCAACAGATGGGAAGGTAAAATATGTTCGGTAAAATTCTGGAAAAACGGCTATCTCTTGGTTTTGACAATGTTTTGGAAGATGCTCGCGACAATAAAATTCGACGGTTTGGATATAACTTTTTTTGGACATCCCCTAGGCATAAGCACATTGATACTGAAAGTCTTGAATGCCATTAATTCCTTGCGGCGTGCAACAGATGGGAAGGTAAAATATGTTCGGTAAAATTCTGGAAAAACGGCTATCTCTTGGTTTTGACAATGTTTTGGAAGATGCTCGCGACAATAAAATTCGGCGGTTTGGATATAACTTTTTTTGGACATCCCCTAGGCATAAGCACATTGATACTGAAAGTCTTGATGCCTTAATTCCTTGCGGCGTGCAACAGATGGGAAGGTAAAATATGTTCGGTAAAATTCTGGAAAAACGGCTATCTCTTGGTTTTGACAATGTTTTGGAAGATGCTCGCGACAATAAAATTCGACGGTTTGGATATAACTTTTTTTGGACATCCCCTAGGCATAAGCACATTGATACTGAAAGTCTTGATGCCTTAATTCCTTGCGGCGTGCAACAGATGGGAAGGTAAAATATGTTCGGTAAAATTCTGGAAAAACGGCTATCTCTTGGTTTTGACAATGTTTTGGAAGATGCTCGCGACAATAAAATTCGGCGGTTTGGATATAACTTTTTTTGGACATCCCCTAGGCATAAGCACATTGATACTGAAAGTCTTGATGCCTTAATTCCTTGCGGTTCCAAAAGAAACTCAGATTTTCAAAAATTTACCGGGTAAAAAAATTTTTCTTAAGCAAAAAAAGGACTAATTTAATCAAATGGTTAAACAGCTTTTGACCAAAAACCCAAATTTCAATAAAAGTGTGACTTCTGCTGATGAAAAAAGCAAATTAAAATTGGTTCGGTATCGCCTGAAACTGAACGCAATTCAATTTTTTTTTTAATGTTTCCCAACAACATCATGCGGTATTTTATTAGTTTTTTATTATTACATAGTACTACAAATTTAATTGTTTTTGTGTTAAAATCTTTTAACAACCTAGACATAATATACAACAATTTTCCCGGTGGCGCTATCGGCACCACCGGCTAATATTATTTTGCATACTAAATAAACATGGCTTTTAAAATGGTTTGCAAAAATTCGGAAAATATTTCTGAAATTAAAATCGAAGATGAACAAGGCGAAAATGTCCAAAATGTTGCGAATTATGAAAATTAAATTGATTTGGATGAAAACAGAGAAAATTTCACATAGCAAAAAATTTCAGCAATTTGTTATTAAACTTTTATTTTCTGGATAAGAAAATTTTAAAGCAAAAAATTTATTTTTAATAAACCGAAAACCGAAACCGAAAACCGGGGGTCGACCAAAAACCGAAACCGAAAACCGGGGGTAGCAAAACCGGCCTAACCGAAAACCGGGGGGACCGGTTTTAAACCGATTTTGCCCCACCCTAGTATAGACAATGGGATTGTGAGTGAGAAGGAGGTCACCCTCATTGGTGAGAATTCCCTCAGAACAAATTTTGTTCTGAACCATCATATTGCACTCTTGCGAGGAGACAGGAAGATTGAGGGGGTCCAATTGATCAATGATCAGATCGTTCCATGGGTTTGTATATTCTCTTGGAGCTTTACGAACTTTTCTACAGACCCAGGCATTTGATTTTTGCTCAAAAGGGTTGGGCCGGAATAGACGAATGGATTGTCGAATGGGAGTGTCAGAGGGAGTGTGTCTCAGCGTTGGGCATGGGAGCCATTGGGTAAGGACCAAATGGTGCCATCAATGTGTGTTTGACACACCATTGGGTGAATAGAGGCAGAGGAGGTGTCACCAAAGGGGAGGCTAAGGAAAAACTCAGAGATAGAATGAGAATGCTTAAATAGAAATTGTAACGTGTCAAGAAAGGGGCGATAGAGAAGTTAGCCCCTGTAGGGCGCGCTTCCCATTCATCAATAGCATGAGGTTGGTCAAGAGGAGACGATTGTTCAGAGTTAGAGTTGTGCGCAGCTGAGAGACTTGGTTGCTTTTCAGCAGAGCCAGTGCTCTCAGGTGGTTCTTTGTTTTCCGAGGAAGCCAAGGGTTGGTCAGTCTGATCAGAGAGAGTGAGAGTATTAAAGTTTGGGTGAGGAATATGGTCGTTGAGTGACAGATTCTGAAAGGAGTCAACGGGATATGACTCATGAGGGTTTAAGGTTTATTTGGCGTCTTTCACCATAAGGACGATTGATGTTGAATTTCTGTCAGTTCGAATTGTCACGGGAGGAAGGACTGCTGTTCTGCCAGTTCCTCTTGAGAAGAGTCATACCCCGATTGTAACTGTTGTTGGGAGACGAGGAGATGGGGATACTATTTGATTGATAAAGCGAGGGGGAAGGAGGTGTTCCTGCCAGGGCTGTGAAGAAGAGTTTTGATTTTTACGGGCCAAAGTGCGACATTCTCGGATAAAATGTCACGGCTTCTTCAAATTGCAGTGAAGGTGCGATTGGGGGTGGTTCCAGTTTGAGGTCTTTGAGAGCGCGGAGGGCGGGCGGACGGAATATGTGTTGTAGCATTCGGATTGGAGCTGGGAGGTGGTGAGGGACCAAAGGATACTCTTTCTGATTAGGGGGGGTGATTGCCAGGTGTTGAAATTGCCTTGAAGGTAATTTTGAAGGAGATTGGCGGAAGAGGTGGCCATAGCTTAAGCCAGTCAGGGTCCACTAGGTTTGGGGTCAATAATAAATTCTCAACTTCCAGGGCCTTAATGCGAGTTTCTTCAAAAGTCTGAGAAGCACTATAACAAGTCTAACATGAAAAGAATTTCTTCCCTAAGTTTTTCTAAAAAGGTGGACTTAAGCATATCTTGCGAAATTTGGGGTCCAGTTCTGGTAAGCAGCATTTACCAAGGGAATAGGCGTTCTACAAAGGTTTCAACAGTTTCTCCTTCTTTC
Source organism: Heterodera filipjevi (assembly GCA_039877585.1). Taxonomy (NCBI): domain Eukaryota; kingdom Metazoa; phylum Nematoda; class Chromadorea; order Rhabditida; family Heteroderidae; genus Heterodera; species Heterodera filipjevi. The sequence goes on along the minus strand of JBDPZO010000004.1, from coordinate 5,048,929 downwards.
TGTCTACAGGTAGCTAGCGATTGTTTGGCTAATTGGACTTGAAGGGGGTGTCAGAAAAACTTTCAGGGCATCTAGAGCAGCTTGGGTGTTCGCCTGTGGGGCTAAAGGAAGGTCTTCAAAAATGTCACGGGGGAGTCCTTCTAACATCATTTTGAGTCTGCAATTTTATCAGATTCTTCTAACCTTCTACCAGTGGCCTCAATATAGTCCCTAAAGTTTCTTGACCAGGATTCAAATGTTGGGTGGACTCACCGGTGAAGGGTTTAAGACACCGGAGGGTTGGTTCTCAAACGTTAAACCATTAATCCGGTCAGGGGTTTCTTCAGCCCCTATCAGGCTGCTCTTCCGTACCAAACTGATTGAAAGGAGGAGGAGTGGAGCTGTCAGTGAGGCCCTTGTTTCTATTGATTTGTTTGGAGGAATGTCGATAGGAGTGGACGAAGAAATGCGGGAAATTATTTTGGAACAAATGGGCGGGGCTGCCGGAAAGGAGTGCGGGACGACTTCTGGTCGTTTCGGGAGGGCGTGTGGAAAGGGACTGGGTCTGAAAGGGAGTCAATCCGGGTTGCCATAGTTGCTAACCAGTAGTTCAGTTCCTCAGTATAATTTGAAAATTGCCTCATTTGTCCCATTTACCCCGACGGTTAAGGCAGCGGAGTTACGGTTGGAAGCATCTCTAGTCCCGAATTTGGCTACATCAAATTTTCCAGCTCACTAATTTGGCTGGACCGAAGGATTCCGCCGAGTAAAACGCCTATCCACTGCAATATGTCTTCGTACGGAGGATTTTCAAAGGGGGCAGCCATTTGTTATAAGAGAAATCGGAAAATAGGTGAGTAGATGAATGAGAAACAGGCGTCAATGAAGTCACTAAGTACTAGAAACCAGTACTTAGGATGTTCTTTGTTTGAGAAGAGTTTGTTGTTGGAATTGAAGCAACTTTTTTTTTTTTTGAGAATGAATGAATGTGTAAGTGAAATAGCTGAGTGAATAGCCAAAGGCAGCTTAGGTCTAGAAGTTCACCGGGTGCTATTTACGCAAACAAAATCAAAAAGGATATTATTTTGAAATCAGAGAAATGTGAGAACGCAAGAGTTGAAAGTGTGACAGTAAGTGTGTGAAATGACTTGTCTGCCACACTTTTGGATTGTTGGGAGAAGGAGCAGCCCAGAGAGCATGTGAATCAGTGGACCAAGGTAGAGGAAGGAGAGGAGAGCGGAGTTGGAAGGTGGATGAAGAACGCGGACCGGAGTAGTCAAGCAGACGGTGGTGCATGCGGCGATTCTGGAAAAATTTTTGAAAAAAAATTTAGGTGAAGGGGAAATATTCCTGATGCCAAAGGAAAAGGAGTACGTGCTCTGAATACCATAAAAGGAAAGGAAAAAGATTCTGAATGCCATAGGCAAAAGCACAGGGATGTATCCGAGTTCCAAAGAAAAGGACGAGAATGTATGTGAGTGTCATAGGAGAACACAGAGAATGTATGTGAATGTCCAAGAAACAGGCGAGAGTGTATGTAATGTCATGGGAAAGTGTCGGAAATGTATGTGAGTGTCCAAGGGATAACGTCAAGAATGTATGAGTGTCCAAGAGAATAGACGAGGATGTAGTGATGTACAAGGAAAAAGGGCCGAATGTAGTGAATTTTCAAGGAAAAGGACCAGAATGTATGTTATATCCCAAGGAGAAAGGCCCAGAATGTTGCGAATGTCCAAGGAAAAAGGCCAGAATGTATGAAATGCAAGGAGAAGGCCGAGAATGTATGAGAATATCCAAGGAGAAGGGCCGAAGTATGTGAATATCCAAGGAAAAGGGCCAGAATGTATTGATATCCAAGGAGAAGGCCGAAGTTTGTGAAATCCAAGGAGAAGGGCAGAATGTATGTGATGTCCAAGGAAAAAAGGGCAGAATGTATGCGAAGTCCAACGGAGAAGGCCAGAATGTATGTGAATACAAGGAAAAGGGCCAGAAGTATGGCGAATGTCCAGGGAAGGGCCAGAATGTATGTGAATGTCCCAAGGAAAAAGGGCCAGATGTATGTAAATGTCCAAGGAGAAAGGCCAGCATATGTATGCGAATATCCAAGGAGAAGGGCCAGAATGTATGGGAATATCCAAGGAAAAGGGCCAGAATGTTTGTGAATATCCAAGGAGAAGGGCCAGATGTATGTAAAGTCAAGGAGAAAGGCCAGAATTATGCGAATATCCAAGGAGAAGGGCCAAATGTATGTGAATCTCCAGGAGAAGGGCCAGAATGTTTGGTGATATCCAAGGAGAAGGGCCAGAATGTATGTAATGTCCAAGGAGAAGGCCGAGAATGTATGAGAATATCCAAGGAGAAGGGCCAGAATGTATGTGAATACCAAGGTAAAGGGCCAGAATGTATGTGAATGTCCACAGGAAAGGGCCAGAATGTATGCAAATGTATCCAAGAAAAGGGCCAGAAGTGTAGTGACATGTCCAAGGAAAAGGGCCAGAAGTATGCGAAGGTCCACGAAAAGGCCAGATGTATGTAAATGTCCAGGAGAAGGCCGAGAATGTATGAGATATCCAAGGAGAAGGGCCAGAATGTAGTGAATATCCAAGGAAAAGGGCCAGAATGTATGTGATATCCAAGGAGAAGAGCCAGAAATGTTTGTGAATATCCAAGGAGAAGGGCCAGAATGTATGTAAATGTCCAAGGAGAAGGCCGAGAATGTGTATGAGAATACCAAGGGAAGGGCCAGAATGTATGGGAATATGTGAATATCCAAGGAGAAGGGCCAGAATGTATGTGAATATCCAAGAGGAAAGGCCCAGAATGTATGTGAATATCCAAGGAGAAGGGCCAGAATGTATTGAAGATATCCAAGGAGAAGGGCAGATGTATCTGAATGCAAGGAAAAGGGCCAGAATGTATGCGAATGTCCAAGGAAGAAGGGCGAATGTAATTGTGAATATCCAAGGAAAAGGGCCAGAATGTATCGAATGTCCAAGGAGAAGGGCCAGAATGTATGTGAATGTCCAAGGAAAAAGGGCCAGAATGTATGTAAATGTCCAAGGAGAAAGGCACAATGTAGGCGAATATCAAGGAGAAGGGCCGAATGTATGGAATATCCAAGGAAAAGGGCCAGAATGTTTGTGAATATCCAAGGAGAAGGGCCAGAATGTATGTAAATGTCCAAGGAGAAGGCCAGAATGTAGCGAATTCCAAGGAGAAGGGCCAGTATGTATGTGAATATCCAAGGAGAAGGGCCAGAATTTTGTGATATCCAAGGAGAGGCCAGAGTATGTAAATGTCCAAGGAGAAGGCCGAGAATGTATGAGAATATCCAAGGAGAAGGCCAGAATGTAGTGAAATCCAAGGAAAAGGGCCAGAATGTATGTGAATATCCAAGGAGAGGGCCAGATGTATGTGAATATCCAAGGAGAAGGCCAGAATGTATGCGAATATCCAAGGAGAAGGCCGAGAATGTATGCGAATGTCCAAGGAGAGGGCCAGAATGTATGTGATATCCAAGGAAAAGGGCCAGAATGTATGTAAATGTCCAAGGAGAAGGCCGAGAATGTATTTGAATATCCAAGGAGAAGGGCCAGAATGTATGTGAATATCAAGGAAAAGGGCCAGAATGTATGTGATATCCAAGGAGAAGGGCCAGAATGTATGTGAATACCAAGGAGAAAGGCCAGAATGTATGCGAATATCCAAGAGAAGGCCGAGAATGTATGCGAATGTCCAAGGAGAAGGGCCAGAATGTATGTGAATATCCAAGGAAAAGGGCCAAATGTATGCGAAATGTCCAAGGAGAAGGGTCAGAATGTATTTGAATGTCCAAGGAAAAGGGCCAGAATATATGCGAATGTCCAAGTAGAATGGCCGAATGTATGTGAATATCCAAGGAAAAGGGCCAGAATGTATGCGAATATACAAGGAGAAGGGCCAGAATGTATGCGAAGTCCAGGAAAAAGGGCCAGAATGTATGTAATGTCCAAGGAGAAGGCCGAGAATGTAATGAGGAATAGAGCCAATAAGGATGAAGGTCCAGAATGTATGTGAAGTATCCAAGAAAGGCCAGAATGTATGTGAATCCACGAGAAAGGCCGAATGATGAAGTAACGTATGTAAATGTCCAAGGAGCAAGGCCCGAGAATGTAGATGCGAATATCAAGAGAAGGGCCAGAATGTATGTGAATATCCAAGGAGAAGGGCCAGAATGTATGTAAATGTCAAGAAGAGGCCGAGAATGTATGCGAAATATCAAGGAGAAGGGCCAGAATGTATGTGAATATCCAAGGAGAAGGCCAGAATGTATGTGATATCCCAGGAGATAGGGCCAGAATGTATGTGAAGGTCCACGGAGAAGGCCGAGATGTATGAGATATCCAAGGAGAAGGGCAGATGTATGTGAATATCCAAGGAAAAGAGGCCAGAATGTATGGAATATCCAAGGAGAAGGGGCCAGAATGTTTGGAATATCCAAGGAGAGGGCCGAAGTATGTGAATGCCAAGGAAAAAAGGGCCGAATGTATGCGAATGTCCAAGGAGAGGGCCAGAATGTATGTGAATATCCAAGGAAAAGGGCCAAATGTATGCGAATGTCCAAGGAGAAGGGCCAGAATGTCATGTGTAATGTCCAAGGAAAAGGCCAGAAGGTATGTAAGTCCAAGGAGAAGAAAGGCCAGATGTATGCGAATCCAAGGAAAGGGCCGAATGTATGTGAATATACACGGAAAAGGGCCAGAAATGTTTGGAAGTATCCAGGAGAAGGCACAGAATGTAGGTAAATGTCCAAGGAGAAAGGCCAGAATGTATGCGAATATCCAAGGAGAAGGGCCAGATGTATTGAAATGTCCAAGGAAAAGGGCAGAATGTATGTAAATGTCCAAGGAGAAGGCGAGAATTTGTAAGAATATCCGGAGAGGGCCAGAATGTATGTGAATATCCAAGGAGGAGGGCCAGAAGTTGTGAATATCCAAGGAAAAGGGCCAGAAGTTTGTGAATGTCCAAGGAGAAGGCCAGAATGTATGTAAATGCCAAGGAGAAGGCCGAGATGTAGGAAGAAATCCAAGGAGAAGGGGCCAGAATGTATGCGAATGTTCAAGGAAAAAGGGCCAGAATGTATGTAAATGTCCAAGGAGGAAAGGCCAGAATGTATATGAATATCCAGGAAAGGGCAGAATGTAGTGATATAAGGAGAAGGCCAGAATGTATGTGAATGTCCAAGGAAAAAGGGCCAGAATGGTATGGCGAATGTACAAGGAGAAGGCCAGAATGTATGTGAATATCCAAGGAAAAGGGCCGAAGTATGGGCGAATGTCCAAGGAGAAGGGCCAGATGTATGTGTAATGTCCAAGGAAAAGGCCAGAATGTATGGTAAATGTCCAAGGAGAAAGGCCAGAATGTATGGCAATCCAAGGAGAAGGGCCCAGAATGTTAGAATATCAAGGAAAAGGGGCCAGAATGTATGTGAAGGCCAAGGAGGAGAAGGGCCAGAATGTATTATAAATGTCCAAGGAGAAGGCCAGAATGTTCTGCGAATATCCAAGGAGAAGGGCCAGAATGTATGTGAATATCCAAAGGGGAAGGAAGGGCCAGAATGTTGGTGAGATATCGGAAGACCGATGTGTAAATGAAGGGACAGAAGGAGATATAATGAAATGTCCAAGGAGGAAGGCCGAGAATGTATGGAATAGTGCAATCAGGAGAAGGGGCCAGGAAGTAGTCGTGATTATCCAAGGAGGAAAGGCCTAGGAATAGGTATGTGATATCCAAGGAGAAGGGCAGAATGGTAATGGAATTCCAAGGAGAAAGGCCGAATATGTCGAATTCCAAGGAAAAAAGGGCCAGGAATGTCATCGCCCCCGAAGTGTCCAAGGAGAAGGGCCAGACATGTATGTGAAAATCCAAGAAAAGGGCCCAGAATGTATAGTGAAATGTCCAAGGAGAAGGGCAGAATGTATTTGATTAATGTCCAAGGAAAACAGGGCAGAATGTATGTAAATGTCCAAGGGAAAGGCGACAGAATGTATGTGGAAATATCCAAGGAAAAGGGACAGAAGTATGTGAGAATGTCCAAGGAAAAGGGCCAGAATGATGTGCGAATTCCAAGGAGAAAGGGCCAGATGTATGGGTAAATGTCCAGGAGAAGGCCGGAATGGTATGGAAATCAAGAGAAGGGGCGACAGAATATGAATATAGAAGATGAGGAATATCCAAGGAGAAGGCCAGAATGTTCGGAAATTCACGGAGAAGGGCCAGACTGTAGTAAATGGCCAAGGAGAAGGCCCGAGAATGTATGAGAAACAGCAAAGGAGAAGGGCACAGCAGACGATCTGTGAATATCAAAGGCCGAAGAGGACAGGGAAGGGCCAGATAGTGAATATCAGGAGAGGTAATGGATACCAGAGAAGGCCCGAGATACTGCGTCCAAGGAGAGAGGCAGTAATGTGAATATCCAAGGAAAGGGCCAGAATGATGAAATGTCCAAGGCGAATGTATTGGAATATCCAAGGAGAAGGGCCAGAATGGTATGTGAATATCCAAGGAAGGGCAGAATGTTTGTGAATGTCCAACGGAGGAAGGGCAGAATGTAGGGATATAGTCCAAGGAGAAGGCCGAGAATGTATGCGAATATCCAGGAGAAGGGCCGAGAATGTAGTGAAGTTCCAAGGAGAAGGGCCAGAATGTATGTGAATCCAAGGAAAAAGGGCCAGAAGTGTGACAAGGAAAGGACCAGAATGTATGCTGAAGTCCAAGGAGAAGGTCCAGATTATTGAATGTCACCTAAGGAAGAAGGAGCCAGAATAGTATGAGAATGTCAAGGAGAGGGCCGAGAATGTATGGAATATCCAAGAAGAAGGCCAGAATGTATGCGAAATATGCCAAGGAGAAGGGCCAGAAGTATGCTGGAATATCAGAGAGAAAAGGGACCAGAATGTATGGATGTCCAAGAGAGAAGGCAGAGAATGTATGGAAGATCACAAGGAGAAGGGCAGAATGTATGATACAGGAAACCAGAAGGGATACAAGAGAGGCCAGAATGTATGCGAATGTCCAGAGAAGGGCCAGAATGTATGTAATGGCAAGGAGAAGGGCCAGGATATGATGCGAATATCCAAAGGAGAAGGGCCAGAATGTATGTGAATATCAGGAAGGAGAAGGTATGGATGCCAAAGGAAGTATGTAAATGTCCAAGGGGAAGGCCGAGAATGTGAATGGAAATATCCAAGGAGAAGGGCCAGAAGTATGGTGAATATCCAAGGAAAAGGGCCAGAATGTATAGTGAATCTCAACGGAGAAGGGCCAGAATGTATGTTAGATACAGAGGCGAAGTATGGTTCCAAGAGAAGGGCCAGAAAGTATGTGAATACTCCAAGGAAAAGGGCCAGGAGTATGTGTATCAGAGAAGGGCAAGAATGTTCGTGTGAAAAAAGGAAGGGCCAGAAGGTATGTGATGTCCAAGGAAAATAGGCCGACCAGGATGTATGCGAGTCTATAGGGAGAAGGGCAGAATGTATGGGAATATCCAAGAAAACAAGCAGATGTAGCTGACTTCCAAGGAGAAGAGCCAGGAATGTATGTGGAATGTCCAAGGAAAAGGGCAGAAGGTAGTAAATGTCCAAGGAGGAAGGCCAGAAGTATGCGAAGACTTCAAGGAGAAGGGCCACGAATGTATGTGAATCGCGAGGCAAATTTGTGAATATCCAAGGAGAGGGCCAGGAATGTATGTGAATGTACAAGGAGAAAGGGCCCAGATGTATCGTGAAATATCCCAAAGGAGAAGGGCCAGAATGTATGTGAAATCCAAGGAAAGAAGGGGCCAGAATGTATTAAATGTAGGAGGGCAAATGGTAAAAAAAGGGCCAGATACGTATGGATAGTCCAAGGAGAAGGCAGAATGTATGGTGAATATATCCAGGAAAGGGCCAGAATGTTGTCGAATCTCACAGGAGAAGGGCCAGAATGTAGTGAATGTCCGAGGGAGGCCGAGGAATAGGAATCCAACACGAAGGGCAGAAGAGTTATCGTAAATGGTCCAAGGAAAAAGGGCCAGAATGTATGGAAAGTCCACGAGAAGGCCCGAATGTATGTGAATATCCAAGGAGAGGGCCAGAATAGTAGTGAATAGTCCAAGGAGAAGGCCCAGAATATGTAATGTACAGAAACAAGCAAGAAATGTATGCATCCAGGAGAAGGCCAGAAATGTATGCGAATACGGCAAGGAGAAGGGCCAGAAATGCGATGTGGAATGATCAAGGAGAAGGGCCAGAATGTGTGAATTCCAAGGAGAAAAGGCAGAATTGTATGTAATGATCCAAGGAGAAAGGCTCAGAAGGTATGCGAAGTCCAAGGGAGAAGGGCCAGAATGTATGTGAGATCAAGGGAAAGGCCAGAATGTATGTGAATGTCCAAGGGAGAAGGGCCAGAATGTATGATGTAGTTCCCCGTGAAGTCCAGAGAAAAAGCCAAGAATGATATGCGAAATCCAAGGAGGAAGTGGCCGAAGGTATGTGAATATCAAAGGAAAGAGGGCCAGAATGTTGGAAATGTCCAAAAAGGGCAGAAAGGAATGACAACAAAGGCCAATGTATGTAAAGTCCAAGGAGAAGCCGAGAATGTATGAGAATATACAAGGAGAGGGCCAGAAAATGTATGTGAATATAGAACCCAGGAATATCAAGAAAGGCAGACAGAACAATGTAATGTATATGCCAAAGGAGAAGGCCAGAATGTATGCGAATCCGGAGGGAAGTATGCATGCCAAGGAGACAGGGCCGAATGTATGTAATATACAAGGAGAAGGCCGAGATGTATGCGAATGATCCAAGAGAAGGGGTCCAGAGAGGTATGTGAAGTCCAAGGAAGGAAGGGCCAGAAAATATGAAATGTCCAACGGAGAAGGGCCGAGAATGTATGCGAATATCCAAGAAAGAGGCCAGAATGTATGCGGAATTCAAAGGAAGAAGGGCCAGAATGTTGGCGAATGTCAAGGAAAAAGGGCCAGAAATGTCATGTAAAGTCAAGAGAAGGGCCGAGAATGTATGAGTGAATATCCAAGGAGAAAGGGCCAGAATGTATGTGAATATCCAAGGAAAAGGGCCAGAATGTATGTGATATCCAAGGAGAAAGGCCAGAATGTATTGGAAGTCCACGGAGAAGGGCCCGAATGTATGTAAATGCCAAGGAGAAGGCCGAGAATGTATGCGAATATCCAAGGAGAATGGTGCCAGGAATGTATGTGAATATCCAAGGAGAAGGGACAGAATGTATGTAAACCTGGTCCAGGAGAAGGCCAGAATGTATGCGAATAGCCAAGGAGAAGGGCCAGAAGTATGTGAATATCCAGGAGAAGGGCCAAGAATGTATGTGAATATCCAAGGAGAAGGGCCAGAATGTATTGCAATGGTCCAAGGAAGAAGGGCCAGAATGTATGTATGTCCAAGGAGAAGGCGAGAATGTATGCGAATATCCAAGGAGATGTATGTGTCCAAGGAAAAAGGGCCAGAATGTATGTGAATATCCAAGAGAAGGGCCAGAAGGTATGTGAATGTCCAAGGAAAAAGGCCAGAATGTATGTGAAATGTCAAGGAAAAGGACCAGAATATGGGAATATCCAAGGAGAAGGGCCAGAATGTATGTGAATAGTCAGGAGAAGGGCCAGAATGTATGTAAATGTCCAAGGAGAAGGGGCGAGAGAATGTATGAAGAATAGCCAAGGAAAGGGCCAGAATGTATGTGGAATATCAGGAAAAGGGCCAGAAGAGTGAGACGAACAGGGCCAGAATGTATGGAATGTCCACGGAAAAGGGCAGAATGTATGCAAATGTCCAAGGAGAAGGCCAGAATGTATGTGAATGCCAAGGAAAAAGGGCCAGAATGTATGCGAATGTCCAAGGAAAAGGGCCAGAATGATGTAAATGTCAAGGAGAAGGCCGAGAATGTTGAGAATATCCAAGAGAGGGCCAGAATGTAGTGAATATCAAGGAAAGGGCCAGAATGTATGTGGAATATCTCAGGTAGACAGAGCCAGAAGTTTGGGAATTATCCAAGGAGAAGGCCAGAATGTATGTAAAGTCAAGGAGAAGCCGAGAAGTAGTGAGAATATCCAAGGAAGGGCCAGAATGTATGTGAATATTGAATATCCAAGGAGAAGGGCCAGAATGTATGTGATATCAAGGAGAAAGGCCAGAACAGAATGTATGTGAATATCCAAGGAGAAGGGCAGAATGTATGTGAATATCCAAGGAGAAGGGCCAGAAGGTATTGGAAGGCCAAGAAAAAAGGGCCAGAATGTATCGCGAATGTCCAAGGAGAAGGGCCAGAATGTATGTGAATATCCAAGGAAAAGGGCCAGAATGTATGCGAATGTCAAGGAGAAGGGCCGAATGTATGTGAATGTCCAAGGAAAAAGGGCCAGAAGTATGTAAATGCCAAGGAGAAAAGCCAGAATGATGGAATATCCAAGGAGAAGGGCCAGAATGTATGTGAATAGCCAAGGAAAAAGGGCCAGAATGTTTGTGAATACCAAGGAGTAAGGGCCAGAATGTATGTAAATGTCCAAGGAGAAAGGCCCAGAATGTATGCGAATATCCAAGGAGAAGGGCCAGAATGTATGTGAAATCCAAGGAAAGGGCCAGAATTTTTGTTGAATATCCAAGGGAGAAGGGCCAGAATGTATGTAAATGTCCAAGGAGAGGCCGAGATGTATGAGAAATCAAGGAGAGGCCAGAATGTATGTAATATCCAAGGAAAAGGGCCAGATGTATGTGAAATCCAAGGAGAAGGGCCAGAATGGTATGTGAATATCCAAGGAGAAAGGCCAGAATGTATGCGAATATCAAGGAGAAGGCCGAGAATGTATGCGAATGTCCAAGGAGAAGGGCCAGAATGTATGTGAATATCCAAGGAAAGGGCCAGAAAGTATGCGAAGTCCAAGTGAGAAGGGTCAGAAATGTATTTGAATGCCAAGGAAAAGGAGGCCGAATATATGCGAATGTCCAAGGAGAAGGGCCAGAATGTAGTGAATATCCAAGGAGAGGCCAGAATGTAGGCGAATGTCCAAGGAAAAAGGGCCAGATGTATGCGAATGTCCAAGGAAAAGGGCCAGAATGTATGTAAATGTCCAAGGAGGAGGCCGAGAATGTATGAGAATATCCAAGGAGAAGGGCCAGAATGGTATGTGAATATCAAGGAAAAGGGCCAGAATGTATGCTGATATCCAAGGAGAACAAAGGCCAGAATATATGTGAATGTCACGGAGAAGGGCCAGAATGTATTGTAAATGTCCAAGGAGAAGGCCGAGAATGTATGCGAATATCCAAGGAGAAGGGCCAGAATGTATGTGAATATCCAAGAGAGAAGGGCCAGAAGTATGTAAATGTCCCAAGGAGAAGGCCGAGAATGTATGAGATATCCAAGGAGAAGGGCCAGAATGTATGTGAATATCCAAGGAGAAGGGCCAGAATGTATGTGAATAGTCCAAGAGAGAAAGGCAGAAGTATGTGAATGTCACGGAGAAGGGCCGAATGTATGTAAATGTCAAGAGGAGAAGGCCGAGAATGTATGAGAATATCCAAAGGAGAAGGGCCAGAATGTATGTGAATATCCAAGGAAAGGGCCAGATGTATGTGAATAGTCCAAGGAAAAGGGCCAGAAGTATGTGAATGTCAGGAAAAGGCCAGAATGGTAGGTGAATATCCAAGGAGAGGCCAGAATGTATGTGAATGTCCAAGGGAGAAGAGGGCCAGAATGTATGTAAAGTCCAAGGAGTAAGGCGAATGTATGTAATATCAGAGAAGGGCCGAGAATGTATGCGAATATCCAAGGAGAAGGGCCAGAATGTATGTGAATATCCAAGGAAAAAGGGCCAGAATGTATGTGAAATGTCCAAGGAGAAGGGCCAGAATGTATGCGGAATGTCCAAGGAGAAGGGCAGAATGTATGTGAATATCCAAGGAAAAGGGCCAGAATGTATGGAATTCCAAGGAGAAGGGCCAGAATGTATGGAATGTCCAAGGAAAAAGGGCAGAAGTATGAGAATGCAAGGAGAAGGGCCAGATGTATGTGAATATCAAGGAGAAAGGCCAGATGTGATGGATCCAAGGAAAGGGCCAGAATGTATGTAAATGTCCAAGGAGAAGGCCGAGAATGTATGAGAATATCAAGGAGAAGGCCAGAAGTATGTGAAATATCCAAGGAAAAGGGCCAGAATGTAGGTGAATGTCCACGGAAAAGGGCCAGAATGTATGAAATGTCAAGGAGAAAGGCCAGAATGTATGGGAATGTCCAAGGAAAAAGGGCCAGAAGTATGCGAATGTCCAAGGAAAAAGGGCCAGAAGAATGTATGAATGTCCAAGGAGAAGGCCGAGAATGTATGAGAATATCAAGGAGAAGGGCAGAATGTATGGAATATCCAAGGAAAAGGGCCAGAATGTATGGAATATCCAAGGAGAAAGGAAGAGCCAGAATGTTTGTGAATATCCAAGGAGAAGGGCCAGAATGTATGTAAATGTCCAAGGAGAAGGCCGAGAATGTATGAGAATACCAAGGAGAAGGGCCAGAATGTATGTGAATATGGAATATCCAAGGAGAGGGCCAGAATGTATGGAATATCCAAGGAGAAAGGCCAGAATGTATGTGAATATCCAAGGAGAAGGGCCAGAATGTATGTGAATATCCAAGGAGAAGGGCCAGAATGTATGTGAATGTCCAAGGAAAAAAGGGCCAGAATGTATGCGAATGTCCAAGGAGAAGGGCCAGAATGTATGTGAATATCCAAGGAAAAGGGCCAGAATGTATGCGAATGTCCAAGGAGAAGGGCCAGAATGTATGTGAATGTCCAAGGAAAAAGGGCCAGAATGTATGTAAATGTCCAAGGAGAAAGGCCAGAATGTATGCGGAATATCCAAGGAGAAGGGCCAGAATGTATGTGAATATCCAAGGAAAAGGGCCAGAATGTTTGTGAATATCCAAGGAGAAGGGCCAGAATGTATGTAAATGTCACAAGGAGAAAGCCAGAATGTATGCGAATATCACAAGGAGAAGGGCCAGAATGTATGTGAATATCCAAGGAGAAGGGCCAGAATGTATGTGAATACCAAGGAGAAAGGCCAGAATGTATGCGAATACAAAGGAGATAGGCCGAGAATGTATGCGCATTCAAGGAGAAGGGCCAGGAATGTATGTGAATATCCAAGGAAAGGCCGGAATGTATGCGAATGTCCAAGGAGAAGGGTCAGAATGTATTGAAGTCCAAGGAAAAAGGGCCAGAATATATGCGAATGTCCAAGGAGGAGGGCCCAGAATGTATGTGCATATCCAAGGAAAAGGGCCAGAATGTATGCGAATGTTCCAAGGCAAAAAAGGGCCAGAAGGTAGCGAATGTCAAGGAAAAAAGGGCCAGACGTATGTAACGCCAAGGGGGCCGAGAATGTGAGGAATATCCAAGGAGAAGGCCGAATGTATGTGGAAATCCAAGGAAAAAGGGCACGAAAGTATGGAATAGACCAAGGAGAGAAGGCCAGAAATGTATGTGAAAGTCCACGGAGAAGGGCCAGAATGTATGTAAATGTCAAGGAGAAGGCCGAGAATGATTAAGCGAATATCCAAGGAGAAGGGCCAGAAGTATTGTGAATATCCAAGGAGAAGGGCCAGAAGATGTGAAGTGAAAGGCAGAAGATCGAGTCAGAAAGGCGAATTAGTATAGCCAGGAAAAGGACAGATGCGAATACAAGGAGAAGGGCCAGAATGATGCGAATGATTCCAAGGAAAAGGGCCAGAAGGTATGACAATGTCAAGGAAAAAGGCCGAAATGCGAAATAGTACAAGGAGAAGAGGCCAGAATGTAGTGAATGCCAAAAAGGGCGATATGAGTCCAAGGAAAAAGGGCCAGAAGTTGTGAAATGTCCAAGAGACAGACGTATGAAGGGCCAGGAGGCAGATGTAGTCAGGGAGGCAGATGTTCATGCGAAAAAAAGGGCCAGAATGTATGTGAATGTCCAAGCCGGAAAAGGGAAAAAGGCCAGAATGATGTGAATATCAAGGGGCAGGATGAAGTAGCAGAAGGGCCAGGAATGTATTGTAAATGTCCAATGGAGAAGCCGAGATATGAGAGAATATCCAAGGAGAAGGGCCAGAAATGTAAGTGAAAATCCAAGGAAAAGGGCCAGAATGTAGTGAATATCCAGAAGGCAATGGATATCAAGCAAGGCCAGAATGTATGCGCATATCCAGGGAAAGGCGCAGAATGTATGCTGAATGTACCAAGGAAAAAGGGCAAAATGATGAATCCAAGGAAAAGGGCCAGAATGTATGTAAATGTCCAAGGAGAAGCGAGAAGATTTGTATAGAGAAGGGAAGATATGATATCCAAGAGAAAGGGCCAGAATGTATGTGAATATCCAAGGAAAGGGCCAGAAGATGTGATATCCAGGAAAAGGCGACGAATATCCAAGGAGAAGGCCAGGAATGTTTGCGATGTCCAAAGAAACAGAATGATGTATCCAAGGAAAGGGCCAGAATGTAGGTAAATGTCCAAGGAGAAGCGGTCGAGAATGTATTGGAATGATCAAGGAAGAAGGGCCAGAATAGTATGGATATGTCGAACCCCAAGGAGAAGGGCCAGAATGGTATGTGAATTCCAGGAAAAAGGCCAGAAATGTATGCGAATTCTCAAGGAAGGGCCAGAAGTATTGCTGAATGATCCAAGGAAAAAGGAGATGTTGTGCCGGAGACGAATGTATCGAGATTCCAAGGAGAAGGGCCAGAATGTATGTGAATAGTCCAAGGAAAAAGGGCCAGAATGTATGTATATGCCAAAGGAGAAAGGACAGATGTGTATGGAAGGTCCAAGGAGAAGGGCCAGAATGTATGTAAATGTCCAAGGAGGAAGGCCGAGAATGATTGCAAGATCCAGGAGAAGGCCAGAACTGTATGGGAATATACCAAGGAGAAGGGCAGAATGTATGTAAAATGTCAAGGAGAAGGCCGTGCGAAATCCAGAAAGCAGGTACTGGAATATCAAGGAGAAGGGCCAGAATGTATTTGTGAATATCCAAGGAGACGGCCAGAAGGTATGTGATGATCCAAGGAGAAGGGCCAGAATGTATGTGAAGGGTCCAACGGAGGAGGGCCAGAATGTATGTAATGTCCAAGGAGAAGGCCGAGATGTTGCAATATCCAAGAGAAGGGCCAGATGTATGTGAATATCCAAGGAGAGGCCAGAATGTATGTGAAGGTCCAAGAAAAAGGGCCAGAATGGATGTGACAGTGCAAGGAAAAGGACCAGACTGTATGTAATGTCCACGGAGAAGGGCCAGAATGTATGTAATGTCGCAGGAGGAAGGCCGAGAAATGTATGAGAATATACAAGGGATACTAAGGCCAGAATGTATGTGAATATCCCAGGAAAGGGCCAAGAATGTATGGAAGGTCCACGGAAAAAGGGAGGAATGTAGCAAATGTCCAAGGAGAAAGGCCAGAAGTATGTGAAGTCCCAAGGAAAAAAGGGCAGAAGTATGCGAAGTCCAAGGAAAAGGGGCCAGAATTGTATGAAATGTCAAGGAGAGGCCGAGATGTATGAGAATACCAAGGAGAAGGGCCAGAATGTTGTGAATATCAAGGCAACGGGCCCAGAATGTATGTGAATATCAAGGAGAGAGCCAGAAGTTTGTGAAATCCAAAGAGAAGGGCCGAAGGTATGTAAATGCCAAGGGAGAAGTCCGGAAGTATGAGAATCCAAGGAGAAGGGCCAGACTGTTGTGAATATGTGAAATCCAAGGAGGACGGGACAGATGTATGTGAATGTCCCAAGGAAAAAAAAGGCCCGAATTTATTCAGAATTCCACCATGAGACTGTCCAGAAGTATTGTACTACCAATTCAACTTGCAGAATTTAGAAATTTCAAGGACGACGGCCATACTATTAATCCCT
>JBDPZO010000004.1:5007656-5032994 GCA_039877585.1 Heterodera filipjevi | reverse complement strand
AAATAAAACATTCGGCTGGCACCGTTTGTTGACCGACGAACGGGGAGGTCATGATTGTCCAAGAGTTCATCGTATTTTATCGAGGGTCTTTCCGCGGTAGAGTCGGTGAATGCTGATTGGTTGAAAGACCTTTCCTTTCGAGCGACCGCTGCCTTTCGCAGTGAAGGCTGATGATGATTGGCTGAAAGGGTCATTCCCCTGAGTTAATCACATGAAAAGAGCAAACAAGAAAACCATAGAATATTAAAGTCACTTTTCCATTGGTTCTCTATGATTGGTTGAATAGAAAAAAATCTAATAAAATGAAAAAAAAAATAATATAAAATTTACATCATTAAAAAAAATATTTAGTCTAAAATAGAAAAATTTTCTTTTATTTTTCATTTTAAGTGAAAAAATATTTAAAATTTAAGAAATGTCGAATCTTCTCCTCCTTCGAAACGTCCTCGTCGTTTTTTTATGATGAGCTACTCCGTGAACCCTATAATGAGCTTTCGCCGCCACAAAAGACTGCCAAAGACTACGTAAAAAAACTCGATTCTGAAACCGAATATGTTTCGAAATTTCAATGGATGAAGAATAAAACGAATTCGTTATTGAAGACGTACCAGCTGACCCGGAAGGTCTTCTAATTGGATATTCCAACACTGTATGGGCGAAGCAATGGCGACAGCCGCTTGAGAGGAGTTGAACAACCCATCTAGGCTGTATCATTTCCAGCCAGCTGCGACATCGGACATATGGATTCCAATTCGGCAAATGCCCCGGACACCATTAACACAATTCTTAACCGGTTCAACGAATGGCACAGAGCAAGAAGCGAGATGGGGTTACTCTTTGGGGAGAACCCTCACCGTAATTGTAACAACGGTAAACCGAAATGGTTTACCAGAAAAAAGACAATTGAAAGGAGGAGCAGCACGTAAATTGGCACCAGTTCATCACCGAATCCACGATAAATGTCTTATAAAGGTTTTTTCTTTTTTCTTTTTTGTATACCTAAAAACTTTAAGATCAAAAATGATGGGACAATTATTGTCTATTTTATGCAATGCAAGCGACCATGGTTCGGGCAGTTGGTGATCTCGACCCCCGTCGTTATTACTATATATCAACGGAAATTATGGAATGCGTGGAAAGTTGAAAAGAGAAGCCTTAGAAATGATGAGTGCTGTTAACGCACCAGTTGGTCAACAAAGTTACGACGCGGAAATTTTGTGCCGAGGATTATCGATTGGTGGAACGCGAGAAATTTGCAGGCCAGTGGAAATTTAAGACTTCATCTTTGGTCAACTGGGCATTACAAACGCGTGTCAAATATGGGCCGGAAGATTATGCCGTTTCGATAATTCTCTACTTTGATGATGGACATTTCAATGGGGTCCAGAAAAGTGGAAACTTATTCGGCAAGCCTTATTGTCTGAGTTGCGAAAAGACATATGATGGCCAAAACGCCATATTATAAACTGCAAAGCACGCTGCATAAAATGGTTATTTTAAATAGTTTTTAAATATATATATATTTTTTAGTTCTCAAATGGGCCCAAATTTCCGTGCAAGCCACTCCAGGCTTTCGGCAAAATGCATGATTGTAATAAAAACTTCTTCAACGACGTGCTACCAGTTTCATCTTACTTCTAGCTTTTGTAAAATGAGCAAAGAATGCAAATTCTGCGGTGTTGTGTGGGACATGCACAACAACATGAAAAATGGAAGAGAGGTTTTTTATTTTTATTTTTTTTTGCTTTAATATACCAAGAATGTTTTAGGGTCATAAATGCGGTGGAGAGTGGTGCGAAAATTGTCAAATTTTCCACGAGTTCGAAGAGGATGTTTCATTCGCCCATTGGAACCGAACATGAAGAAAGAAAAAATTGGATGGCGTCTTATCACATTCGACCTTGAAACAATGCAGCATGAGCCTGCCGACCCGATTTCCCCGAGCGACGGAAGCATAAGTCAATTTTATAACAGCAAAAGTCGCCTGCCCTGATTGCATCTGTCAGGTCAATGGAAGGAGAGTATGCGCGGCAAATTCTGCAAAATTTGCGGTCACCATCGGACCGTTACATTTAGTCAAACCCCATTTCATCACACACCCGTGGACAGACAAACAACAGATCGTCACCCACTTGTTGCCTTCGTCAAGTGGCTTCTTATTGTTATGCCGGAAGTCCGAAATAAATAAGAATATTTATTCAATTTAAAAGAGGACAAAGGCGAAGAAGAGAAAAGAAGGGCAAGTCAATATTTAGAGCAAAAGTACAAAGAAAAAGAAAGAAAGAATAGTGAAAACAAGGAGAGGGAAAAGAGAGCATATTAATGCAACAATCAATAGGTCAATGTGGGATGGGGCATGACATAATAAATAAACACAATGCCAAAACATTAAATAAACATATAAGCGTCCATCCCGAACACCTCCCCCTTTAAAGAAAATGATCGGTTATTATCCCGGAGAAAATCTGATCGGCGGTCGGCGGTTTCGTTTTGGTCGCATAGGAAGAACTTCGACTTGACGTTCTTCGACGTGTTCAACTGCCGGAGGTGGTGGTGCAATTTCAACAATTTCTTCAATCGGTTGCACTACAACATCATCAAGCTGTTGAGCTGCTCGAATCAGTGGGAGGCCAAAGGCGTCGTTGAGAATGTCCAACTGATCATCCTCATTATGATCCGCATGACGAATCAAAAGTTGATTAGCATGAAATCGTCCTACTGATCCATCATGGAAAGAAACGTCATACATAACACCTTTCCTTTGGGTAATGTACCCTGGTCGCCAATTTTGTGAAATTCGGTGTCTGGCATAAATCTTCTCGCCTAAATCGAACGATCTCGGCCTCGCACCATGACGCCGATTAAACTTTTTCTCCATTTCTTCATCGCGGACAACAAATGAACGGCTTTTCGGCCTTAACAGATCCAATGTTGAACGAAGTTTCCTCTGAAGAAACATTTCCGCTGGGCTTTTACACTCAGGCAATGACTCATTAGGCGTAATTCGATAAGTCGCTAAAAATGTGTCTAACATATCGGTGATCCCCTCCTTCCTTAATTTTCGGCACGTCCGTTTGAAGGTATCAACGAAACGTTCGGCTTGTCCATTTGACATAGGACAGTAAGGAGCCGAAAACATGTGATTTATCCCATTCAAACGGGTGAATTCTTTGAATTCTTTTGACGAAAATTGCGTTCCATTATCGGTGACCAATGTTTCCGGAAGGCCATGGCGTGCACAAAGGTATCGCAATTTGTTGATTGTGACAGCCGAACTAGTGGAATTCATTTCGAAAATTTCGGGCCACTTAGAAAATGCGTCAACAATGACTAGGAACATCTTTCCAAAGAAAGGTCCTGCATAATCCATATGGACTCGTTTCCATGGTCCATCGGGTTTGGGCCATGACTGCAAAAGAGTCTTCACTGGTGCCTTAGCCTCCGAAGCACATTCTTGGCAGGAGCGGACAAGATCTTCGATTTGTTGGTCGATTCCTGGCCAGTAAAAATACTGACGTGCAAGATTTTTCATTCGTTTGAAGCCCGGGTGTCCATGATGTAGTTGCAGTAACACATCTTTTTGTAAAGATTTTGGAATCACGACCCGGTCGGCATACAAAAGACAATCATTCTCAATTGTAGCGCTTCTCGCCTCCGATGAAATGGAAGAATGTCCTCAGACATTGCCTTCTTATCTGGCCATTGAAAACGAACAAATTCCATTACCTTTTTAAATGTCTCGTCTTGATCAATAGCTTTGATTAAATCGTCATTCGTTACTGGCAAATTTTTCAAAAGTGCATTTAATGTGCCTATTCCTGCACTAAATGCAATGTTGGCCAAAATGACATCGTCTTCTGGCGTTTCAGTTTTGGAAATCAGTCGGGAAAGCACATCGGCTTGTCCGAATTCCATTGTCTTTTGGTACTCAATTTCGAAGTCGTACCCCAAAAGAATGATCGCCCATCGTTGCAAACGATTCGCTGTGCAGGGTTTGATTCCCTTTTTATTGCCAAAAATTGACAATAACGGCTTGTGATCAGTCTGCAGAAGGAAATGTCTTCCAAATAGATATTTGTGAAACTTCTGAACGGCATAAATCAAAGCCAATCCTTCCTTTTCGATCTGCGAATAATTCCTTTCCGCAGGAGACAGAGAATGCGAAGCATGTGCGATTGCCTTCATAGAGCCATCGGAATAACGGTGAGAAATGACAGCACCAATTCCATGCTCTGAAGCATCAGCAGATACGATAATTTGTTGCAACGGGTCGTAATGCGCAAGCAGCTGATCAGATTGCAGAATTTTAATGATCTTGTCAAAAGCATTCTGACAATCACATGACCAGTTCCAGTTGACATCTTGCTTAAGAAGATTGTCCAACGGGTGGCGGATGAAGCGCATGTTCTTTACGAACTGCTGATAATGATTTATCATCCCCAAAAATGAACGAAGTGTGGACAAATTTGTCGGCATAGGCATCTTAGCGATCGCCTGTATTTTGGCAGGATCCGGCCTTCTTCCTTCCTTGTCAATGATGAAGCCAAGGTATTTAATTTCCTCTTTGAAGAAGGAGCATTTCTCAGGCTTAATCCGGAAACCAAATTTTGCAATTCGCTTGAAGACCTCATAAAGGTGCTTCTTGTGCTCTTCTGATGATCGGCTCACAACAATGACATCATCCAGATATGCAACTGCGAATGAACATCCCGCCAACATCGAATCCATTATCGATTGGAAAATTCCAGGTGCTGATTTTACCCCAAAAGGCAAACGTTGGTATTCATAATTTCCTCTGTGAGTGGCAATTGTGCACAACTCTTTTGAAGACTCATCCAACTCAATTTGCAAATATGCATCGCGAAAATCAATTTGCGAAAATACTGTACCACCATTCAGTGTGGCAAAAATGTCCTCGGGAAGCGGCAACGGGTGCTGATGCAAAAGAAGTGCGCTATTTAAGCCAGTCGAAAAATCAGCACAGACGCGTGTTGAACCATTGGCCTTTTTGACAACCACAATTGGTGCGGCCCAATTTGTATGTTCAACCGGACGGATGACATCCATCATTTGAAGACGTTCCAATTCTGCTTCGACAACAGATTTTGTGCTGAACGGAACTGGACGTGGTCGGCAGTAAATAGGAGTTGCATTGGGCTCCAGTGACAAATGCGCCTTTGCCTTTTTGCAAAATCCAAGTCCATCTGAGAAAATTTCATGAAATTGCTTCTTGAGTTTCTCCAACACTGCTTCTTTGTCTTTGCTGCTTTGGTTGATCGCATTCAAATGCAATTTAGACTCCAATTTCTCACGAATGCCATCCAATAATCCGAATGCATCTAATAAATCAATCCCCAAAAGATTGAGTGACCCACTTTTGGACACATAAAAAATTCCATCTTTAGTGGTCTCTCCAAATTTAAACGATGTTTCCCCTCTTCCAAGAAGAGTACACTTGGAGCCGTCGTGATAAATTGCTTGTTCGCGACAACGGCGTAATCGAGGCTTTCCAATCAGACTGTGCGTCTCTTCATTGACCACAGTGACCTCAGCGCCAGTGTCAAACAAAAAATCAACTTTATTTCCATTCATTTCGACAGAAATTGTAATGAGCTCATTTGGCTGGTTCACTGCGTTCACCAGTACACCACCCATCATGAGTGTGCATGCTCTTTTTGTTCCTTTGTAACTTTTATTTTTGCTGAGCCATTCATGATGCTTCTCGCATTGTGCCTCCAAATGTCCAATTTTGTTGCATTTTCGGCAAACCGTTTTAATACTTGGGCAATCCTTTGCAAAATGGGCAAACCTTCCACAACGCCAGCAAATTTTTTGTACCGGGCTCTGAATTGGACTTCCTTTCAGTGTTGGCTTGTTTGCTCGCGGTTTCTGTTTGACTGCCATTAAGCTTCTTGAGTTGGGCGGCTGCTCTATGACTTTGGCTTCTGCGATTGTTGATTGGTACATTTGGAGGTCCTCGACAACTCCATCATATTTGACCAAATCAGCGTCCGCTGCAAGCTTCGATAGAACTCGCTTTCTCAATTCGGCATCCTTAGGAGATTTCAATGCTGTCAAAAGCATTAGACATGAAAATTGTTCTTCGTTGAGTTTTTTGAAATCAAAGTCACGCAATAAACGCTTGTGCCTGTTGATGAATGATCGAAAATTTTCATCTTCGTGCTTTGAGGCACGAAGGCATTCATATCGATCAATCCAAACGGATTGTGGCCTGCTGAAAGCCACCTTCAGACGTTCCTCAGTTTGGCTGAAGTCGAAGTCGGTGACCTTTTTCGGCAAACATGATTTGCTGTACTGGCTAAAAGCTGATTCGCTCAGTTTTGTCATCAACAATTTGACTTTTGTCGGATCAGCAACTTGAGGTGCTGCACAGTCAAGAGCAAAATTGAAGCGTTCAAGCCAGTCAGAAATGCTTCGATCGTCTGCTGGTTCAAAACATTCCACCGTTGGAAGCGTCGGAAGTGCTTGTATAGGCGCGACAGGCACAGCATTTTGCTGTTGATTTGTCAAAAATTGCTGAAAAACGGCAGTTAACTGTTGAATGGCTGCATCGCCCATTTTGAAGTTAAAACCACGCCAAGCGAAAGATTTTAAATGAAGTGTTGTTCACCACTTTTCGTTTAACAGCGCCAAGTTGCTAAACAAGTGGGTGCACGTGGACGAACTGAATTAATATCGCCAAGATACTAAAACAGCAGTGCTAATTGCTCAAATAACACAATTGTCTGACTAGACAACAAAATGAAGCTGGCAATTCAAGCCACTAAATTTGTGTCGCAAATCTGTTGAGTTCGATGGTGAGGCGTCGCCAATTGTTATGCCGGGAAGTCCGAAATAAATAAGAATATTTATTCAATTTAAAAGAGGACAAAGGCGAAGAAGAGAAAAGAAGGGCAAGTCAATATTTAGAGCAAAAGTACAAAGAAAAAGAAAGAAAGAATAGTGAAAACAAGGAGAGGGAAAAGAGAGCATATTAATGCAACAAATCAATAGGTCAAATGGGATGGGGCATGACATAATAAATAAACACAATGCCAAAACATTAAATAAACATATAAGCGTCCATCCCGAACATTTATAAACTTCCAAAACAGTATGACACCATCGCCTATTCCCATTTTGGAGGACGCTTCGATATGGTTTTGGTTTTTCGTGAACTCTTCATGGAAGGACTTAACCCGTCGATGATTAAAAAAGGCAATCGTTTGTTTGAAATGAAGGTATGTATACCTTTTCTGTTTTAAAATAGTCATTTTTTTTTGATCAAAGGTGAAAAGCCGAAAGAATTTAAACCCCAATGTGATCTTCCGTGATTCTTGGAACCTAATCCCGGGACCGCTCGCCTCAATGGTGCCAATGTTCGGCTTGGATGTCCAAGACAAACCCTTTTTTCCACACATGGCCAACAAACCTGAAAACTATGGATGTCATATCTTTCCACGAAAATCAGATTATTTGGTGGATGGAATGAATCCGGAAAAACGGAAGCAATTTGAAGGATGGTATCAGCAAAACCGTAATTTACCATTTCTTTTGGATGAAGCCCTGGCAAGGTTTTTTTTTTTCAATACCAAAATACAAATAAAATAAAGCCAAATTAAGCTACTGTAAAAATGATGTTGACATTCTGATGGCAGGACTTATTGCTTTTCGTGCTGAATTTTTGGAGATGACAAAACGACAGGCAGGCCCCGATGGTAAAGCAGACAGAGCAGCGTACAAAACACCGCACAATGGGATCGACCCACTCCGACATTGCGTTACAATCGCGTCGGCCTGCATGCGCCATTTCCGGACCAATCATCTAAAATCTGGACATTTGGCTCTTGTACCGGAGAAGGGTTACGACAGCTGCGGCGACAACCAAAGTGACTTAGCACTCAATTTTATGCAATGGTATTCGGAAAAACACGGAGTCCGAATTCAAAATGCTTTTTCCGCCGATGGCGAAAAAAGGTAAAAGTTTTGCTTGTTGTAAATTTAAAAAGTTATAATTCACCAAGGTTGGAAATTTCCGCCTTGATGGATGGATTGAATCGCAGCAAAAGGGTCTTGAGATTCATGGCTGTGTTTGGCATGCATGTCCAAAATGTTATCCGGACGATAGTGAAATTATGCCTTGTGGAAAAACTGCTGGGCGGATACGAGAGCTGAACAAACGAAGGATGGAAATTATAATGAACCAAATACCCAACGTTGAAATTATTTGGCAATGCGAAATTGAAGCAATGCTGGCTCGGGACAGACAGATGAAGCAGAAATTCAGCGAATACACGGGAGATGGAGGCCCAATTGATATCCGCGGTAGTTTCATGGGCGGCAGAACAGGCGCATTGAAGCTCTACCATGAAGTAGCTGCTGACGAGAAGATTAGCTACTACGATTTTACCAGTCTTTACCCTTATATTAAGTGAATCTTATTTATTTTTATTTGGTACATAAAAAATTATTTAGTTGCATAACACATTATCCTATTGGACATCCGACCCTCCATGTGATATGCGATGCCGTTGATTGGCGACGAGCTGAGGATAACCCATACCCTCTAGCAATTCTCAAAGTTTTCGTTATTCCGCCGCGCAAAATTGATGTTCCTGTGTTGCCGGTCAAAGTTGATGATCGGCTGTGTTTTCCCTTGTGTATGAAGTGTTGCAAGAAATTTCCACATGGGGCTGTAAAATCTTCATACAGCTGTACGCATGATGACAGACAAAGAGGCTGGATTAGTACTTGCACTTCTTTGAAAGTAAAAACTAATCGAAAGACTTTTATTTTAATTTTTAAAATTAAGTTAAACGCAGCATTAGAAGAAGGGTACCGAGTGACCGAGTTGCTTCGTGTTCTTGAATACACCAAAAGCGACAACAAACTCTTTAGACCCTATATGAGTGAATTTATCGTCCAAAAATTACATGCTTCCGGATTTGATGAAAAAATCAAAGACAATTTTGAAGCCGAAGAGCAATTTATTGCGGAATGTTGGGACCAGTTTGAAATTAAAATTGATCGTGCGAAAATGATCCCAAACAAAGGAAAAAGATCATTAGCGAAATTGGCTGTGAATAATTTATGTAAGTTAATTTACTTTTGACTAAATTTCCAATGTTCTTTTTTTTAAAGGGGGACGTTTTTCTCTTCGTAATTTTGGACTCTCGCAAACCCTGATCACTGATGATCCTTCAGAATTGGGAAATTATTTGGACAACAAAAAAATTGAAATAAGTGGTCTTGACATGCTGACACCAGAAAGAATATTAATCAGCTACCAGTTGAAAAAGGATTGGGTTAAAGAACACCCCTGTTCGAATGTCGTCATTTCACTTTTCACGACTTCGGCAGCACGATTACATTTACTAAGAGCAATGCAGAAGGTGGTTCGAAGCCCCAACTGCACTCTATTATACACAGGTAAATTTTAATATTGTTCATCATACAACTTAAAAATTCAGACACTGACTCGTTGATTTACGTTCACCCAAAGGACACAAATCCTCTCAGGACGGGCCCTCATTTGGGACAATTTACGGATGAGTTTCCTAAGGTAACAAACATTTTTAAATAAAATTAATTCCGGAATTTAGCACGATATTTTGGAATTTGTTAGTGGAGGCGCAAAACAATACGGTCTTAAGCTGCGGAAAAAGGAGACCGAGGAAGACTTTGAATATGTACTCAAACTCAGAGGAATTACGCTCAACCATGATGTGATGGAGAATCAAGGACTTCGATTTGACACTTTTAAAAAACGGGTTTTGGAATTTGCCCGTTCTGGGAAAGTTGATCCGATTAAAGTATTGTACCCAAATTTCCTTCGTCCAACCGTAATTCAAGGCAATGTCACCTCCGCACCCCTCCAAAAAATCTATAAGCCTTATTTGGGGAAGGGAATTATTTGTTCTCGCGACTTTCGCGTACTCGATTTTGGGTATATTGAAGAATAATTTGTATTTTTTATTGCTAAATAAATAAACTTGACAAAATGGTAATATTAACAACTGTATAATTAGACGAGATATTATTTTTGAAAATTTAATGATAGGAAGAAGTTATTTTTGGCTGGGAAAATGCAAAATTAATGAAGAGAAGAAACCATTTGGATAAAATTAACATTAGGAAGACGTCGTTTTGGGATGGGACAGAAGAAAATAAAAGAAAGGGAGAGGAAATTAGGAAAATTGCAATTACCACAATGAATATGCACCATTTTGGCTGCATTCTTCGCGCCCATCTCGAGTTATGGACGTATCTTCTGATGTCAGAGCTTCATCATGGTTTGCAGAACTCATCGTGTTGTTATCGTTTCGTATTTCGGTAAAAATACGATTGAGCCAATCCGGTTCATTCGGCTCTTCGTCCATTGTGCATAATTCGAGAGGGTAGAAGCGATCTTCTTGCCCCTCCGGAAATCTCTCAACAACGCAATGGAGAAAAGGGTGTCGAAGTTTAATACGGTGGCGGACGTAGAAATGCGCTGCTACATTTACGTTGAAAGGTCTGCCCAGGCGTCCGTAGGCCATTGTCATTGCAGCACCTTGGGCTGTAAGTCCTCCAAACGAAAAACTTTTGGTGTATCCATTTCTGTCTTTATAAGTTGTTTGGATTTGTCGTCCATTCAACGCTTGCATCACAACTTCACAATCGGATGGATGATTTAGTCGATCACGGAGTTCATTCACACGACATTTCAAAATTTTTGCAATTTTTTCAGTAAGTTGGATCATTTTATTAATTTAGAAGCTACAATTTTGAAAAAAATAACGAATAGAAGAATACAATTTAAGGTGTAAAATTGCAAAATTAGAAAAGAGAAGACGCAAAAAATGGAAAATTAAAGAAACGCGGGCTTTTTATATAATAATTTGTGTTAATGACCGAAATTATTTGGGTTAAATAAACATAAGGAGGTATAAAATCTTTTTATAATTTTAACTTTAGTCACTCAAATTAATAATGTCGATTCCCTCCAAAGACAATTTACCCCCACCAAAGCAACGTGATTGCAACAATGGTAAAGTCCTAACTCTTTTACAATGTCTAAGCAATACAATTTAGACAACGACGTGGATACAGACCCAGCACCAGAAGAAGTTGAAAAATGGACGCCGGAACAAGTCGTCGAATGGGACAAGCGGATTTTTGGAAAAATGCCTCCGGAAGAAGATATTTGGCTGAGCTTCATCGATAAAGGAGAAAAGGATGTAAGAAATTTTAGTTGCTATCTCTTCACTATGTTTTTTTTTTCAATTGTAGGTTTTAATTGGGTTCTTCGGCAAAATTGGAGCATTGAGAGTCGAGAAACGTCTCCGCGAATACGCCAAGAAGAAAGAACGCCGAGATGAAATTTTGATGCGGAAGAGAGAAGCATACAAGAAAAAGAAAGAAAAGGATAATCATTTTAAGTAATTACACCTACCTTTTTTGTGTTATTTCGAAGCGTCAGTACATAAATTGAAAATTAGGTTAAATAAACATTGAGAGGTATAAAATAACTCCATTTTTTATCTTCAGTTTATTTCCTCACAATAATAATAATAATAGCTTTTACATAATGTTCGAGAATGGCACTTTGTTTATGAATGAGCAACAAGAACCAAATGAACAAACAACGACTAAAACTACGAGAAACATTCAACCGTGGAAGCTATTCCGTCCAAAATATATGCTAACATACCGTTTATGCGATTGTAGGATAATTAAAATATAGTCAAATTTATTTCGTTATTTCTTCAAGTATGTCTTTCTGCTCTATGGAATAACCAAAACAAGTATTCGACAAAGGAAGAACGAACCGTCATCAGCTTTGAATTGTGTGAGAAATGCACTGTCGATAACTGTCGCGCAACCGATATTCTCGCACCATACAAGCCAAAAAAATAATCCTCTTTGAAGCGAAAAGAATGATAAATTGATAAAATCAATTAATTGTTATCGTGATTTAAAAATAATAAACATTTTTAACAATATCTTTTCTTTTTTTTTATTCGTTAGTTTTATCCCTCTTTCCCGCCCCACCTCCCTTCGCTCCCGAATTAGTGGCCTGCGGAAGCAATTTGACCTTTTCCCCGAGTGACCATTTGATTTAGCGGGTACGTGCCGCAAAAGATGTGCTTATTCTGTGCAATGTTGGGGTAATTGGCGGCAAGCTAAAAAGAGATTGCCGTTCAACAGTTCAAGCTTTCTGAATTGCTGAATATTCCTCCAAATGCGCAGTGGAGAAATTCGAGAAGGCCGTCGGAGAGGAAAATTGCGGCGGAATGTTGGTGGGCGGGATTTAAGAAGACTAACTGCGCAATGCTCATTTAGTCCATTTCCTATTGGACTGTTTCACTGGAACCGATTAATCATTTTTTTCGTCTTATTATTTATTTTATTTTATATTTATTTGATTTATAATTGAATCTCAATAATACTTAATTATCATATCGGAGTCCATGCTTGTTTCTTTTTATTGTGTAATTTTTGTCTCAATTTTTTCATTTTTATTTTTATTATTTTTTATATATCTTAATTTTGAGTTAACACAATAAATCGTTGTCTGACTCACTGAATATTTCCTAATTTTAAACTGCGACCCAATAAAACTGTTTTCATCTTAATTTTCTTCCTACAATAGCCCCAAAAATTCCCAAATCCTAATTTACAATGTCGGACTCAACGGCTGACTCCATACGAGAGCTTCGGAGGGCAATGAGTGAACAACAACGGACTATTTTTATTTTAAGAAACCAAGTGGTGGATCAGCGGGCAGTAATTCTCCAAAACTTAACCCGATTGGAATCCGTCGAGGGATACTTAAACAATGTATGCTTAAAAATTCTTTTGATATAATTTAAGTTTTTTTTTTTTTAATTTTTTATTGCTCACAAATATTTTCAGAATCGTGGTGAGCGCTTCCGTGCCCGCTATTCTCCAATGGCAGTGATGGAACTGAGTCATCTTGGGAGACGACTTGAAATGCGTGAACGCCGTCGTCGTCAAATTCGGGCTGGAGTTGCAATAGTCAACAATGAAGCAGGGACATCAGCGAATGTTAGTGCACCAAATATAGCAGGTGAATATTTTTGTTTGGTTATTTTTTCTGAAAAAGTTGGTCTAATTTTAGAGGGAGGTGCGGGGGTGGCGGGTTCCAGTTTAAGTGGAGTGCGTGTCCCTGCCGAAAACAATGGCAACTGTAAGAAAAACTACCAAAATAAATTCTAAAATCAGAAAAAAATTTTAGTACCACCTACACCTCTGAGTTCTCGAACAGTTAATGGTATAGCTGGCACCTGCTCAGAAAACACCAGCTCTGGAAATGAAAATGGTAAATTTGGTAACCAAATAATTAAATTTTTGGAAAAAATTTAGGGATCGGATCTCTCTTAGAAGCACACATGAACCGTTCAAGACAGAGATTGGTCTATGAAGAGATGGTTCATCGTGCAGTTCAGGTACAGCTCCAGCATCAACACGAGCAGCTGCTTCGACAAGCACAGCTGCAACAACAAAGAGAGCAGCAGGCCCGACAACAACAAAGAGAGCAACAGACCCGTCAACAATACATACAGCAGCAGTTGGAGGAACTAGATCAACTGCAGGAGCAGCTGCAAGAGCAAGAGGAACAGGAAAACGACGAAAACCAAGACCCACAGCAGCCTCAGAACGAACAACCGCAGCAAAACGAAGCGGAACAAGAAGCGGAGCAGCAACGCATATATGAACGCGACGTGCGCTTGCAAATACGGGAGAGCCAGCGTTTTCAAATAGGCGTTGCGTCTTCGACTGTTGTGCCTCCGCAACCACTCTATTGGGAAGCGGAATGCCAAATATGTACAAATGCTCGGGCCAACTTTTATAATCGTTCCTGTGGCCATGTTTGTATGTGTTGCGAATGCGCCCTAAATTGTGTCATTCGTAAGATTACAGCTTGCATAATCTGTCGGGCTGGTGTCACTGGGATATTCCCATTTGTTCGCTAATTTATTTCCATCAAAAGTATAAGTAAAACAATAGTTATTAAAAAAGGAATATGTTTTTTTTGCATAGGAATTTAGTTGCTTTACTTATACTCAACTAAACACGATCGCTTGATTTGAGAAATGATTTCACCAATTGGAAAATTTTGTTAAACTCATTTTTATTTTTTTCGAGTAAGGCTATGATCAATCCACTCTATGGCATTTCACCTATTTTTTCATCTCAATTGATAATTTTAAAATCTTCTGACTGAATTCATGATATTTGGCAATGAATTGACTTTCTTTTCTTTCATTTAACCATCAAATAAACGGCATACAAACAATTATATTATTTGGTTTATATAAGTGCAAACAACAAATTTAGAGGGTGGGTATTGATTTAAAAAAATGGATGATGGACGGATGTGTAAAAATGAATGATTGAATGAATGAATTGGAAAAGATAGGTCTCCTTAGCACCACACGTGGCCTTCGCCGTTAAGCGTTGAACCAGTATTCCAAACGGGACAATGGCACTTAGCTAGAAAGCGGACTAGCATAAGCACCATTAACATGGGTTTCACCGTTAAGCGTCGACCAGTATCCCATCCGGAACGTGGCACTGATTAGACCAATGGCAAAATGAATGAATGAATGAATTGGAAAAGATAGGTCTCCTTAGCACCACACGTGGCCTTCGCCGTTAAGCGTTGAACCAGTATTCCAAACGGGACAATGGCACTTAGCTAGAAAGCGGACTAGCATAAGCACCATTAACATGGGTTTCGCCGTTAAGCGTCGACCAGTATCCCATCCGGAACGTGGCACTGATTAGACCAATGGCAAAATGAATGAATGAATGAATTGGAAAAGATAGGTCTCCTTAGCACCACACGTGGTCTTCGCCGTTAAGCGTTGAACCAGTATTCCAAACGGGACAATGGCACTTAGCTAGAAAGCGGACTAGCATAAGCACCATTAACATGGGTTTCGCCGTTAAGCGTCGACCAGTATCCCATCCGGAACGTGGCACTGATTTGACCAAATAGCAGAATGAATTGAAAATAAATTGGAAAAGATAGGTCTCCTTAGCACCACACGTGGCCTTCGCCGTTAAGCGTTGAGCCAGTATTCCAAACGGGACAATGGCACTTAGCTTGAAAGCGGACTAGCATAAGCACCATTAACATGAGTTTCGCCGTTAGGCGTCGACCAGTATCCCATCCGAAACGTGGCACTGATTAGACCAATGGCAAAATGAATGAATGAATGAATTGGAAAAGATAGGTCTCCTTAGCACCACACGTGGCCTTCGCCGTTAAGCGTTGAGCCAGTATTCCAAACGGGACAATGGCACTTAGCTAGAAAGCGGACTAGCATAAGCACCATTAACATGGGTTTCGCCGTTAAGCGTCGACCAGTATCCCATCCGAAACGTGGCACTGATTTGACCAATGGCAAAATGAATGAATGAATGAATTGGAAAAGATAGGTCTCCTTAGCACCGCACGTGGCCTTCGCCGTTAAGCGTTGAGCCAGTATTCCAAACGGGACAATGGCACTTAGCTAGAAAGCGGACTAGCATAAGCACCATTAACATGGGTTTCGCCGTTAAGCGTCGACCAGTATCCCATCCGAAACGTGGCACTGATTTGACCAATGGCAAAATGAATGAATGAATGAATTGGAAAAGATAGGTCTCCTTAGCACCACACTTGGCCTTCGCCGTTAAGCGTTGAGCCAGTATTCCAAACGGGACAATGGCACTTAGCTAGAAAGCGGACTAGCATAAGCACCATTAACATGGGTTTCGCCGTTAAGCGTCGACCAGTATCCCATCCGAAACGTGGCACTGATTTGACCAAATGGCAGAATGAATTGAAAATAAATTGGGAAAGGTGTATGAGCCAATTTGAAATTGAAACAAAATCTTAAGAAAAAATTAGATTAAAAATTAAAAAATGAGTTGTTGGAAAAGGTCAGTGAATGGTTAAACAGCAAAATGATTAAGTGAAAGTTGATTAATGATCACATAAAAGCTGCCTATAAATGCCTATTGAATACATTAATACATTAAAGGATGGTTGGAAAAGGGCAGGGAATGGTTAAACGGCAAAATGATTAAGAGAAAGAGTTGATTAATGATCACATAAAAGCTGCCTATAAATGCCTATGAAATATTTATTTATTTATTTTACACATAATTGCTTAATTAATTTTTTAAATTCTTTTAAACATCAAATATTTTTTTTAAAGGATGGCTATCTGTAATTGCGGTCTCTGCGACGATTGCCGGCGAAGAAAACGGATAAATGAATTAAATAAAAAAAAGCTGAAATTGGAAAATGCAAAGGTGAACATTACCATGCAGAAATGCGCAAATTGAAAAATCGGGACCCGGAGGCATTTAAGAGGGCCTACAGAAATATTTCATCGGTTATTGACAAAGTCGAAGGGGGTAAGTATCATAAAAAATAAATAAAATAACAATGAATTTTTAAAAATAATTCGTAAAAAAAATATAAAATTTGAAAAATTGTTTAGGCCCTTTTGAGGTGACCTGTGGTGTCTGCCACGAAACTTTTCAGTATTTTCTTGTGAAATGGGAATGCTCTTCAGAGGATTTTGGTTGGGGTCAGGGTCGCACCTTTACAGAGTCCGACCTAATTGTAAGCCAAAAAAAATCTATAAAAATTAAAAAAAAAACTTAAGATTCAAAAAGAATTAATTGATTTGTTTGCGCAAGAAAAAGCCCAAATGCAAAGCCAAATTGAGCAATTGGAAAAAGTTGGCAATGTTCACGGTGTTGAACCGATACTGATAGATGGTGAATTTGAAATTGATGCACCTTTTGGACATGAGGGGGAGGAGGTAAAAAAAAACTAAAAAAAAACAATAAAACAAAAAAAATTTCCAGGTTGGCTCAATTTTTGAGGACAGTGTCGCGCAAACAGCTGGGGGCGAAAGCGGGAAAAAAAAGCGCAATAAAGGAGGAGGACAAAAGAAGAGAGAGAAAAAGAGAAAGAAGAAGGAAAAGGAAGCACAACAAAAGGGGAGAGTGGGAGGACATGATGAGCAGCAGCAGCAGCAGCAGAATGCCAATGGGGAGGAGGAGGAAGAAAGTGCAATGCCCAAAACAAGGCCAATGGATGCACGGTCAAATGCATCGTCGACATTGTCGAGCCGACAACGTCGAAGTCAGCAATGGACAGAAAAGCAATGGTGGAAAACAAAGAAGGGAAAGAAAAAGGGGACGGACGGGGCGGGAACAAGTGTGCAATCGTAAAATTTATTTTCTTGTTTGTTAATAAAAAATAAAAAAAAACAAAAAAAAGTTGGATAATTTAAATTAATTAGTTTTGTATTGTATAAAAACAACTATTAAAAAAATTTAAGTTTTAAATACGAATCGTTATGGTAAAAGAAAAAAAATATATTCTTTTTTTATTTGAAATGACAGCAATTTATTGATTTCGTTCAGAAGGGAAAATAAAGAAACAAATGGAAAATGATGTGGTCAAAATTATGTTCATTGACCCAAAGAAATGTTTATTTATGATATAGAAAAAAAAAGAAAATAGTACAAGGATAAGAAAGAGAGATGAAATGGCAAAGGGGAAAATAGCGTCGTCAGATTTCCCCCCCCCCGCACTGCACACATCAACAGCGCAGAACGCAAAGAAGGGAGAAGACAGAGACTCTTCTCCTTTGAAAACGTACTCCTCAGTCCGTGCATACCCCAAGCCTCTTAGTTTAAAAAACTAACAAAATTTTTTCAAAAATTCAGTACTGAAAATGCGGTAAAAAATAGTTCGGATAACTACCGACAAAAATACGGTACCCTGTAAAATTCCCCATTAAAATTTCGAAAATAAAGTATACCCCCCCCCCCCCGAAAATGCGGGAAAAAAATTGACCCTGCGACTCAAATGGACGGCCCCCGAAAAGGCCCTCCCCACACCCTGGGGCTCAACCGGACGGTCCCCGGTTTATCCGGACGGTTCCCGGCAGTGCGGTAAAACACGTTACCGGTAGGTGTCCGAGGTGTGAAAACACGTGTTTTCACACCTCCCGGATCCCGGATGGCGACCGGGGGCTAACTACTCATTTTGATGTACATTTATGCTTTATAATGAAAATTTTATTGGATTTTATTATTATAAAATATTAAATGCCATTGTATTGCGTCACCAAAAGAATAAAAATGACAATTCAATGAAGAAAATTGAGGAAAGTGTTGGGGCAGAATTTCACAAAAATGACTGATCAATTCAAAAATGGATAAGATTAGGACAAATTCACTTCATAAAAATGAGTGATCATTGAATCAGAAAAAGTGCAAATATTCGTCTATAAATTTGCTTCCTGCGCCTTACAAATGCATCATTTTCACAATTTTCCCTAAAATTCACCCCCAATGAATTCGTTTATTTTTTTCATTTTATTCTTTTATATTTTTTTCATTTCCATTTCAACCGTAAAAGCACCGCCAAAGTCAAAGAAAGGAAAAGAAAAAGCAAATATTGAAACGGGGGAGAATAGTTTGAGTATTTTGCCTTTGTTGAATACGAACGATTCTGTGGGTTTTACATTAATTTTCATAAGGAGATTTAAGGTGTTCAAAATTCGAGAAATATTCTTTCTAACGGACTCTTTGATAGAAAATCATAAAACGTTTATGTTTGCCGTTCATTTGTGAAAATTTAAAATTTTGGATTTAGTTCCACTTTTTGGCAAAATAAAACAAACTTAAGCGTTAATTTCTGTTTGGTTTTCATGGCGGTGCCACAACTAAGAGATGTGTCTAGCCAATTAGAAAATGGAAAAGTGGGCAAAAAAGCAGAAAAAAGCATTCAATTATAAAAATTTGAGGACATTTTTCGAATTTAAATTCAAATTTTGACTAATGAATTTTTAATTCTTTTCTCTCACTATTTTTTCGATGAGTTTTAATTAAAATAAAAATTTCACCTTTTCATAAAAAAAAATTAGCATAAATTTAAACGTGTCAAAACTAATTTTACCACACATAAAATAACATCTTTAGCCGACCGATGATGAATTAATCAACTTTGTGCAATTTATGAAAAACTCAACTAAAGAAGATTGTATTAAGTATATGACTGATTTCAATTTTCCGAATCAAAAGAAAGCAGCGGCAAACCTTGGCGTTATGCATTTGCTGAAAAAAAATTGGAACTGTAAAAAGCTTGACAAAAAGTTTGCCCTAACTGCTGAGCCCGACAGATGCAAAACTTATTACAAAATTTTGGAAAACATTTATCAGTTCTTTTTTTGTGTGTATGTTGGAGGTAAAAAGTAAAAGTAGAAAATGAATTATACTTAAAAAACCCCACATATTTTTGTTAATTTCATAGTGTTTTATGGAAGAATTCGAAAGTTGTTTTTTTTTTTTGTATTTTTTCTTTAACTTTTCATCTTTTTATTATTATTTTTATCAAATTTGTATATGTATATCAAACAAATCCTTTAAGGTCAACCCACAATACGACCTAATTTTACGGAAAATCAAGATTATACCGCTGGGAGAGACGTCATAAACATTCGCAGTGCCCTGTTTATAATGGCAAATGCACAAAGATTTTATTTTCACCAATTTATGGACAGAAAAAAATTCGAATACAAATTGGAAAATTATTTGGGATATGACTCAACACTGTCGTTGGTCAATGAGGAACAAATGAAGCAAAACCAAGAGCAGGGCAATATGACGGAAAAAAACAAAGATTTTGACCAATTGATGGATATAATGGCGAAAAAAGTGGAGAATTTGGCTCAGGATGAACAATTGTTGAAGGATCAGCCAATTTTGGAATGGAACATTCTAAGGACGAGGAAAGACATGGCTGTTCATTTGGCTTCAGGCTATATGGAGGATGGCTTAGAATTTGTTGATTCGGTGACGAACAAAAGTGTCGTGGCATTAAATAATTTGAAGGACAAAAGCGTCAAGTCATTACAAAATGTGAAGGGCATTAGAGGCAAAGTCTTGGATTCAATAAAAAGTGTAGGCAAACCGGTAGATCCGAGTAAAGTCAAACTGCCTGGGTTTTGACTAACAAATGTTTGTCCTTATTTTTACCGCTTTTTCCCCAAAAAGTGGATAACCGAAATGCATCCGTTTGTTGGCAAGTCGACTAGACCAGGGTGACCGTTTCTAAAGTCCAAAATAGTTGCGCCGAGCTTAAAAAAAGTGGCAAAATAGTGGCAAAAATTTTAAAAACAGTGGCATTTTTTTTTTCGCCTTAAATTTGCTCAAAAAGAACAAATTTTTTTACCAAATATTATATTTTTCACTCCGTTTAACATGCTGAAAAATCCGAGTCGGAAAGGAATAACTCATAAGCACCGGAAGAATCAAAATCCGGGTTGTTTTTTGCCTTATTTTTTTGCTGTGATATTAAAATTAGCTCAAATTTATGTTAAGGTGGGCCGGCGGTGCCGATAGGCGCCGCCGAGAAAATTTTTGAGAACGTGAATAAAATTTTAGAGAAAAATTGTGTAAAAAAGATCAATTTTTAACATTTTTTAGTTAGAAAATAGCGAAAATCCTAAAATTTGCCATTTTGTATAGTAAATTGAAATAAAATTCAAAAACCATAAAATAGTGGCAATTTTGAAAATAGTGGCAAGACCCTCAAAATAGTGGCAAATGCCCCTAAATAGTGGCAAAATGGTCACCCTGGACTCGGCTCGACTTGACTCGACTCATTTCTTCTTTCTTTATTGTTTCTTCCTTTCACTTTTGTTTGTTTCGGCTTTTCTGTCTTTGTTGGAATGCCTTTTTTCCTTGTCTATTTCTTATGTTCCTTTGCTCTTCTGTCCTTGAATTGTTCCTATTTTCCAATTCGGTTTCCGTTGTAACTTGCATAATTTTTCTTTTGTATTGATTTTCCAGTCTTCCTAGCATAAACATTAGCATCTTTCTTATCGTTATTGCAAAATTATCTAATTTAATTTATTAAATTAATTTTTATTTATATATATTTTATTTTATTTTTAAAATATTAATCAAGACGTAAAAAAGGTTTAATTCGTTTTTATAAGTACCATTATTGATTACTAGGGACAGGATTTATAATAGTTGCTAAAAAAACTGAAATGTTGCAAAAAAAAAAAGAGCAAAATAGTTGCGAAAATAATTGCTAAGGAAAAATCCACTGTCTTTATGCACAAAAATTCCAAAAGTCTTATTTTTTATCAATTTCACCCCCCCCCCCCACAATTGCAAACACAGAAATCCAATGTCGAATTAAGCAGAATTCGAAAAGATACTTGAAAATTAGAAATTTTCAAGGTCAACCCACAATACGACCTTATTTTACGGAAAATCCAATTTACACCGCTGGGATCTGGGATCGACAGCATAAACATTCGCAGTGCCCTGTTTATAACGGCATGTATAACAAACATCAGGATATATGCCAGAAAAAAGCAAAAAAAGTGTTGAAAGAAATGCCGCTTTTTTTTGACCAAAAGTTGGGTATAATGGCACAAAAAGTGACGGAATGCCTTTTTCTTTTTTTTTGTTGAACCAACATTGACTTCTATATTCTTTTTTTTTCAGTTTTCCTAGCATAAAGTATTAAATATGAAATATTTAAATTTCCTGCATGAGAAGGATTTGAACCAAAGCAAAAGATATAGAGAAACATTACTTCTACCACCACACCGAATAGTCACTGGGACAAAGTACAAAAAAATTTATATTTATAAGAAAATGTTCTTCCTGATTTTATTTTATTTTTCCAATTTTTCTCAACAATTTCTTGCTCAGACTCCCATTCTTACCAGTGCTTAATTTTTGTCGGGGAACAGGGAACACCGGGGATGGGATGTCGGGGATCGGGTCGGGGATGAGGCCCAAAAAGGGCTTCGGGTCGGGTCAGGGATTCAGGGACGTCGCGTCGGGGCTGAACCCTAATTAAATATTATACCATTTAAATATCAGCCTATAAATTTAAAAGAATCAATTTTTTTAATCCTTTTATAAAAGGAAAGCGGTACACACTACAACTCGGCGCTCACGATTCGGCGCCAGCCAACTTTCGGGCGCCATAACTTTTTTCCTAGGCAACCAAATTTTTTAAACTTAGTGTCTTTCGAAGGCTGCTTATGCACTCTATTAGTGCTCTAAAAATTTAAAAAAATTATCCACCTACAGTATAAGAAAGTTATGAACCAAAATATACAAAAATTCTGACTTTTTTGTGTTCTTGAAGTTGCAACTTTTTTAAGAGTTGGTCAATCGCTTAGTTACAAAAGCTCTAAACGAGTCTGGCGCCGAATCGTGAGCGCCGAATTGATGGTGTCCGAAGGAAAGACTTGTACAGTATACAACGTAGAATATACAATATGCGCGTAACAAACTCCTGGAATGATGAAAAAAAAACAAAATGGTCAACTATGATCAACAATCATATTACAGTACAAAAAATAATAAAGATTACTTGCATAAAAATTTCATAGGTTATTCTTAAAAAAACAGTGAATTTTGGCATAAAGAGAACTAAAACCGACTGCCGGTTCAAATCTATCAAATGCCAGAGAAAAAAAAACAGCATGAGGACAGAAAAAAAAAAACTATAAAGCAAAAAAAGACACAGCCAGGAAAAATTTTTCAGGGAATCCCATGCTTAAAAATCGCCCAAAGGCATGAAATACAATTTTTTAAAAATAAAATAAGATTTTAAAACAAAAAAAATAACTATGGCTAGGAGTTAGACTGGCAAAATGACAATGCATTGATTGTTTTCTGAATAAAAACTGATCAAAATGGGCACTCCAATCATCCGGCAGTGTTCAGTGCACAATATGCATAACCTTCGTACCAATAGTCGGACATATTGCCGAATTCGAACAGTTGGGCCACTTGGAAATCCTTGCAGTGCAAATCGCAGATGAGCTGAAATAGAGGTTATTTTTAGTGTGCGGCAAATGCGATTTTCGGTATTCGGTATAATACCGATACCGAAAAAATACCGAAATTCCCAAAATATTTCGGTCGGTATACCGAACGGTATATACCGAAAAATACCGACAAAAAAAATTCGGTAATACCGCGGTATTTCGGTATTTTTTAAAATTACTTATATATGTTAGCATAGTTTTTTTTGTGGCTTGAAAATAACTGTCTATTGGGTATCTTTAAAAAAGTTATTCGAATCCATAAGTTTACAACTATTTATTCACTTTTAATTCCAGTATTGCTTAGTAAAATGAGTGCCATTTGGAATGTTAGATTTCGATAAAAATTTTAACGGGAATTCAAAAAAAAAAGCAGGGAGGGATTTCATACGGGAATCCAGCCTTTTTCCCGTAGAAACCCCGCAAAATTTTTGGGAGTCCCGTTTTTTCAAAAATAAATATAAAAATTAGATTTTTTAATTGATAAATCTTTTTGGTTAATCATTTTTTTATTTAAATGCATGAAAAAAACAAA
Source organism: Heterodera filipjevi (assembly GCA_039877585.1). Taxonomy (NCBI): domain Eukaryota; kingdom Metazoa; phylum Nematoda; class Chromadorea; order Rhabditida; family Heteroderidae; genus Heterodera; species Heterodera filipjevi. The sequence continues at coordinate 5,009,573 of JBDPZO010000004.1, read as the reverse complement.
AGATTACCCACTTATAAAAAAATTACGAATAAAAAGGCTTTACAAGAATTTTGGCTTTTTGGCGTTCTTTGTTGTTTTTAAAAATTGGTCATCGTTAGACATAGCTTTTCATACCTTTTAAACACTTAGATCTTTCGAATTATAATTGTCGCATTTGTTGGAGGCCAACAAAACATTTGCATTCATTTTTGTTGGAAATTCAAAACAAAACAAAAAAAATTCCCCAAAAATTTTGCAACCACGAAAACACCTCACCTCCAACTCGGGAAGCAACAGTAGAATTTCGCCCAAACGCACGGTTGGGTCCGGCACACCAACAATGGCATAATGCCTGTACAACCGATGGACAGCCCATTCACGACGGTTGCGCATTATTTGCCGTGTGCTGTCGAGCTGCACCAAGCGATTATCTGTTAAAAGCCAACTAATAAGGCAGATAGATGCATTGCTACTGTATGTCGGTCGGTAGTTCAGTGGTAGTGTTTGGTGCCAGTGCTGGTGCATTTCCTAAAAACCGCCACCCATGCGCGTTTCTTAAATCCGCCATTTTTACTGTTTTTTCGTATAAATCTTGTCATAACTTTACTCAGAAGCAACCAAATCAACCAATATTGGTATTGTACGATAGCATTTGTATTGCTTTATTAGCTTACTAAAAAGAGTAATCGAAGGGCTATCTTACAATACCAAGATTGTTTGATTTTGTTGCTTCTGAGAAAAGTTATGACATGATTTATACGAAAAATCAGTAAAAATGGCGGATTTAGGAAACGCGCATAGGTGGCGGAATTTAAGAAATGCACCAGCACCAGATTACTTTATTTGGTTGCGTCTGAGAAAAGTTATGACTAGACTTATTCAAAAATTCAGCAAAAATGGCGGATTTAGGAAACGCGCATCAGTGGCGGTTTTTAGGAAATGCACTAGCACCTTTGGTGCCCATCAAATGGGTGGAAGCGTGGGTTCGAATCCCATCCGAAGTACCACATCTATTTGCCCATTTTTATTAGGAAGTCGATAGCCAAGTCAAAAGATGTGATTAAAAAGCTATATGAATCATGAAAAAAACGGTAAGGTAACATTGGTCCGTGGTGCGACATTTGAGGATTTGACATTTGAGGACCCGACATTTGAGGATCCCGACACTTGAGGACCCGACATTTGAAGATCCCGACTTTTGAAGACCTGACATTTGAGGACTCCGACATTTGAGGACCCGACATTTGAGGATAACCCCGACATTTGAGGACCCGACTTTTGGGGACGGACATTTGAGGATTTGCAAAATTCTAGGGTAATTTGGGGCGCTGATCACGAATCTGACCTTGATTTTTCAAAATTCCACGAACCCAAATTCGAATCAAAACTGGTTTAACATGCTCGCCATTGGCGGGCTGCTCCGCGGCCTTAGAAGGGTTTTTCAGATATTAATGAGTAAAAGTGGTTTTTGATCGCGTTGGCCCTTGAGAAAATTATATCTTTATTTTTATTAAAAAAATAATAATTTGATTGGGTTTTTGTTTGAAATTTTGCAAATCCTCAAATGTCGGTCCCCAAAAGTCGGGTCCTCAAATGTCGGAGTCCTCAAATTTCAAATCCTCAAATGTCGGGTAGCCCATATTATTGGCCTAAATTTGCCTATTACAAAAGCTCACTGCTTGCACTCCACATCAACAGCATGTGCAGCACCACAATTTCAGCATCCGTAATATGCAGTGCCGCAAATGGAAGCACCACACTGTGCCATTGTCGATCAAGGGTGGGCCGCAAAATCCTTGCGGGGACAAAACAGCATTTGCCATAGATGAAAATTAATCATTTGTCTTGACATTAAGATCGGAAATGTTTGGCTTGATGAATACAAACAAATTCGCCAAAAACTGGTCCCTTAAAAGCCATATTCCGTGAGGTAAAATA